>JXCR01138886.1:0-20727 GCA_002079205.1 Phalaenopsis hybrid cultivar | reverse complement strand
CCCCCCCCCCCCCTCAAACTTAAATTTTTAACAAGATTTAACATTTTAACATCAGATATATATAAGCATGAATGAAAATTAAAATACATGCTTACATGAATTTTTACACCCTACTGATACAAGTACAAAAATTTAAAACAGAAGTAAAATGATTTTTGATCAAAGTTTTATCATTTTAATTTTAATGTAACATGTAGAGATTCATAAAACTTCTAAGTAGTGGGTAACAACATATAAGCAAACAAACACACTGACTTTGACTTGACAATCTTAACAAAAAAACAAACACATAGATATAAAAGAAAAGACAAGGTAGCAATTTTTGAAATTGAAGTTAAAACTAAAGCTAGTAAGATTCTTAACTTTCCTAATACTCAAAAATAAGTTCAATACCAACTAACTAAAGCACATCACACATCTTACTTCACACAACTACTAGCACAAAATCTAATCACAATACTAAAAAAAAAACATAAAACACAACCATTACATTAACAATTAAACATAACACCTCAACACAACAAAATATCTACAACAAGAACAGCAAAAAGTACAATAGTAGCAAGTTCTCTCAATACAGTACTTCAAATTATTACAAATTTAAAACAACCTTAGTCCTCCTCCCATCATCATCATTAGTGTCACCGCTATCCCAAAAAGTTACAGGCTCAAAATCTAGATATTTTGGATATGAAGGGAATTCCACCCCTTGGTTACCCCTAATGAGGCTCTCCAAAGATGAGTGAAATTTCTCCTCATATTCATTATGTCTTTTGACATATCCATCAATATGAACTACAAAATTTTCTAAATTTTGTACCTTATATGCAGTAAAATTAATATTATCCATCATTCTCTTCAATAATTGATCCTGAGATTCAGTAGGCTGACCTCCAGAAGTAGATGGTCTCAAGGTAGATCATCTAGATGTAGAAGCACTAGAGGTAGAAGAAGCAGACATTGTCATTCCATAACTCCATGAAAATCCTCCTCTCTAGCCAAAAATAGAGTGCTCCAAATATGATTTCACATTCACACTAGTAATGGGCTTTAGAGGTAGCATCATTTCTTTTTAACTATCATATATAACTTCTACTTGCTCACACAAAGAAAATATTAAAGAATCAAATCCCAAACATGCAGAAGTAGCAGGAGTAGCATAACTAATGATATTCTGATAGATAAGTACCCCAATGTTGATAGACTTAAACTGCTGAATACAATAATTTAACGTTGTTCTATCTCTAGTAACTTCACTAAGATGATTGGTCGATAATAGACGAGCTGAAATAACATAATGTCATGCCTTTGAGGTGGCATTTAACTTTGAAGTGGAAAAGTTGACTCGCCTTTCATTTTTAATCTTCCAAAGTCATCTTCCAACAGTCAAATATGAAATAATCTCATCCAACTCTGTCTCAGTGGGATTATAGTTCGAATAAAAACATAAAGTATCAGGGGCAACTGGTAAAACATGTTAATTACCTCAGGGGAAAATAGTACTGATTTTTCTCTGACCATAACTTGATCTTCTTCTCCTTTAGGAGATTAGCGTAAGACTACCAAACTACAGAAATCACTACTATAGCAGAAAAACAACAGAATCGTTTCCACTGTCGATAAACAATTAAATCTTCAACGGGTCCTCCCGTATTTTTAAAACATTGCTCCTATATAAGTTTTCCATGATTGCAGAGCATCACTATACTAATCTTGAGCTTTTGAACTCACAAATTTACTTGAATCAAAATGGGACTTCCACTTGCTCCTCTTCATTCTTGGTGCCATTCCTAAAAATTTTCAAAATTTCCAAAAAAAATCCATGAAAAAATTCTAAACTACTAAACTCAACTCCTATAAGTTTAAACTACAATTTATATGTAATTTTCATAGATTTTTCTCCAATTTTCACCATGAATAGTGATTTTTGGGTTTCTCCAAATGTACTCAAAATACATGGTGAAAATAAAAAAATTTTACATAGAAGTGAAGCTCTTACCTCAAGAAATCTAAATCTCGCAAATTTGGCTCGAATCCACAAAGAAATCTCCAAAATAAGGTTTTCCCTGAACTCAAAATTGCGAACACGGAGGAAGAAGACGATGGCAGGAGCAAAAATGGAAATTTTTTGGGTTATTTTTCACTTTTAACAGTTCGCGAACCGGCGCTTAAGCGCGGATATTTGGTGCTTAAGCATCTACCTCCATGGTTTCTTCATGCTTAGGCAGGGAGTTGTGTCTCTTAGGCGCCAGTGCATGATTTTTGATATTTTTAATCACAAGTAAAATGCACTATTAGCCTAAGTAAACCACCCCTAAATGGTCTTTTAACACTTAAATAACTATTTTCTTCCCCTTTAACTCTCCTTTCTCTCAAAATTCTCTAATATTACTAATTCAACTCAAAGTAAAAATAACATATTTTTTTCACAAACAAACACTTACATTCATTCATGAACTATTAAAAACAACATACAAGACATAATTCTCATTCTGGATGAGAAAATTTCCTAAATACAAACACTAAAAAAACTTACATAATAAAACACATAATCACATTAACACTAAAAACAAGACCTAACACTAACACATAAAATAACTCTTAAAAGGCAAATCTTAGTGTTGAACTTTATTTCGTTCTTCATTTGTTGGAACAAATTCATGTCTCTTATTAGTCTCTCCTTGGGCATTCGGAATATAAAGTTGATATAATGGATGGTGGAGACGAACTTTGATACAATCTTCTTCAATCCATTTTTGCTTAAGATACATCGCCTTATCCACCTCCTCTATATAACTGGTATGGCTAAATTTCATTTTTAATTACCATCTAATATGCTCTAGATGTGCATTAACTTCATTTACCTTTGCTCAATTGAAGCCACGTCTGCCTTAATTTTGCTGATCTTTTTCGCTATTCTCTTAATACTAACAGCTAAAAAACTGTTATACATCTCTTGTGCACTCTGACTAATGAATTTATTCCTCATGGCGTCCTTCTTTTTCTTCAAATCCATCTCCCATGAAGACATTTTTTCCAAATCTATCTTTCTCATACACTTTTAGCGTTAGAATTTGAATTATGGTGAAAATTCTTTATAAAACACTTCTATTTATAGGCCAAAATCCTTCCAATTACTCCTTGACACGTCATAAAACTGCCATGACACGTTTAAGTTAACCAATTTGTGGTTTCTTCTAGAAATTGAAATTCACACATGATTTTTAACGTCCGCGCTTAAGCGCCAGTGCTTGAGTTAGCACCAGGCAACTTAACATCCAAATACTCATTCTAACATGTCTAAGTCACTTAACAAAGTCTTAAAATCATTAATAACACATAATAGTCTTAAAATACTACCCCAATCTTTCTTAATCACACACAAAAAAACATTCAAAACAAAAGCACACTGATAACTATGAGTTATCTCCCATTGAGCGCTTGGTATTACGCGTGAGCCCGACGTAACCAATGCTTATTCTGGTTGACCCAACAACATATGATCGTTTAATTTAAGTTGATCCCCTATAAAATAGAATTTCAATCTATGAACATTCACTTTAAATATTTTCTCAGATTTTGGATCATTAATATCCACAGCTACATATGGATAAACTTTTAGCACAACAAATGGGCATATCCACCTAGACTTAAGTTTGTGGGGAAATAATCTTAACCTTGCATTATATAGCAAAACTTGCTGGCTTGGCTAAAATTTTTTAATAAGAATCATCCGATCATGCCACATTTTCATTTTTTCTTTGTAAATTTTAGCACTCTCATAAAATTCATTCCTTATCTCTTCAAGCTCCTTTAATTGCAATAACCTTTTCTCACCAGCATTCTTTAAATTATAATTAAACTCCTTAATTTTCCAATATGCTTTATGCTTAAGTTCAACTGGTAAATGATAAGCTTTCCCAAATATGAGCCTATACGAGGACATTTCTATACGGGTTCTATATGCAGTCCTATAAGTTCGCAAAGCATAGTCAAGTTTGACTGAACAATCTATTTTGGGGTCTCCACCAAAATTGGGCTCTCATTGAGGGAACTAGAGAGGAAAAATGGTAGGCATGAGTGGAGAAGTTCTTGGAGAGTCTCTGGTGAGATTTTGGTAGAGTTTCCCTAAGGATTTTTTATCATCTCTTCTTTGGTTGTTGATCCCGACTATTTATATGCAACATTATAATAATGTATGCAATTATATTCTCCAGTTATCTTTCCTACTTTGCAACAACACCAAAAACTTGACTATGAAGAAAATAAGATATCTACTTTTTAATATATATATATATATATATATATTAGGATACCACACAAGTATGCGTATCATTATCAAGTAATATAAGACTTTTTTATTAAGCCACAAATATCAAACACATATTCATTGTTCACAATATGCACTATTAAGTAACAAACTTCTATTTCAAAAAGACAATTACTTAAACTAAAGATATTATCACAGTAATTAAAATTCAAATATTTTTGGTATTTTTAATATTTTAATAAAATAATAAAAACTTTTAAAGATAACTTGAGTTTTTTGAAGATAAGAAGCACTGAATATGAAATATCTTTTTCTTTATCATGAATCAGTAACAAGTATAGGAATTTTGTTGTGGAAGTATGCACAATTGTGTTGTGTCAAGTAGGAGCAATATTATTCTTTACCCTTACTAGAAATGCTACAAAAAATATTGGTTAATTTAAAGTTTAAATAGTTCTAAAGACCGGCTAGGCAAGGAAGATACCAGCTCTCATTCTAGAGTTCCCTCGATTCCCTGCATCTGGGGCTAACATTGCGTATGAAAACCTAAAACAATAAACCAAGTTGGGGGCTTTAACCTGTGACTTTAAAGTCCTCTAACTCTACAACCTTTAATGATTATTTTCCTATTGATTTGCACTCAATCATATGAATTACATTCTCATCCATACAGTCTCATGTGATTATTTCCAAATGTTGACTGAGCCAATACCATCCCGGTTCTTACATGTTCTCATAAAAAATTTTAACATCTCAATGGGCCAAATCAAGAAGTAAATGAAGTACATAGAATTAAATCATTACAACTTCTTCCAACATTAAAGATCAATACTCTCCACAATTGCCTTCCAATACTTTATTTACTTATCATTTTAAGGAAAAAGAAAAAGAAAACTACTCAGAATTCATGGAGAAAATAAAACCACACTTTAGTTTAAAAGCAAAAATCATTGTCAAACCAACAAGAAGTCTCAATTAAAAACAAATGTAGTAACAAAAAGATAAAACCTATCTCAAATCTTCCACCAAACTCTTGAAATTCTTTGAATCTCTTATCTTCTTACAACACTCTTAACTTTCAAAAAGTAGAAACTAAAACTACAATAAAGATAGATATTGATGTCTTACAGTCTCTCTTAAAAAACACAGCAAAAAAAGAATCTAAAAGAAAGACTTAAAGAGACTAGAAGTAGCCCTTGAGGAGACTAAAAGCAGCCCTTAAGAAATCCCAAGCCTCTCTTTTTATAGTTTTCCAAGAGGTGCCTTGATATCTCTTCAAATGTGTCCAAATTTAATGTATTCTCCAAAGGATGCCTCCTTTCATAAGTCTTTTAACCATATTTTTGTTTCTAGTGGTCATAACCACTATCTTTAGCCAATCAGTTCCTCAAATGTCCCTTCAAGATTTGTCAAAATAGATTAACCCGTCAAGTAACTGTCATTGGCGCTTAAGCGCTGGGCCTTTAGCACTTAGACATGGCCTTTTCTGTTTCACTGGCGCTTAGGCACCAAAATATGTTTACACCATTTTTACATTTTTGCTCTATATTTGATCCTTTTTCACTTCTTTTGCCATTTTTCACCTTTTTATTTGTACCTGAAGAAAAAACACATAAATACCTTCCATTAAAGCGCAATATCTCAAAAATAGGTTTAAAAATGTGTATAAAAACACTATATATTTTAGGTGTATCAGCTGTGAAGGAGGCTGTTTAAATAAAGAAGTTTGGGGTGAAGCTCGAGGCTTCAATTTGGGTTCAATTAATTGCTTATGTGGAGGGATAAAATGTGTCAAAATCAATTGGAGATGACAACTTGGATGAGTGTAATTGGGTTTGAATTTGAACAAGGTGGCTCTCGGTTTTTTAAGTTTTTTGGTGACTAGGGTGGCTGACTTGAGCACGGGAAGTGGTCAGGTAGGCAGGTGAGCTAGGGGAGGTTTAATTATGATTAACCTTTAATGGTTTGGTATGATGACAAGGATTTCTTAGTTTAGGCCCAAGAAAGGATAAAATCCCCTAAAACAAGGGACCATTGGTCCATGGCTTCAATAGGGTGGGCTAGGTGGGTCTAGTCTGGTCACTAGGATCCATTTGGTGGCGGTGGTGTCATTACTTTGGTCACTTTGGCATGGCTTAGTCAATTTTGGTGCATGATCCCTCCTGATACTGCTAATATGCAAAGTACAACAATAACTCACATTACATTTCACTTATATTTCCTTACTTTACAACAAAACCAAAAACTTGATCCTGAAGAAAAATAAGAATTTAACCTTTAATTTATATATATATTGGGATACTACACAAAGTATACATATCGTTATCAAGTAATATAGGACTTTTTGATTAAGACCTGAATATCGAACCCACATATACGTATCGTTATCAAGTAATATAAGACTTTTTGATTAAGACCTGAATATCGAACCCACGGGGAATTTATACAATATGCAAACTGAATATATTTTATAATAATAAAAAATTAAAAATTTTTGATATTTTGATAAAATGGTAACAACTTATAAAGATAACTAGAGTTTTGTTGAAGAAAAGCACTTAATAACAAAAATATATCTTATCATGAATCAGTAATAAGTATAGGAATTCTGTTGTGAAAGTATGCAAATTGTGTTGTGTCAAATAGGAGCAATAATATTCTTTACCCTTATGAGTTGCTATAAAGAACATTAGCTAATTTAAAGTTTGAATAGTTCTGAAGACCAGTTAGGCATGTAAGATATTAGCTCTCACTCTAGAGTTCCCACGATTCCCTCCACCTGGATCTCTCATCATAAACAAAACAATAAACCAAGTTGGGGGCTTTAACCTGTCACTTTAAAGTCCTCTAACTCTGCACCCTTCAATGAATATTTCCCTATTTATTGCACTCAATCATATAAACTACATTCTCATTCATACAACCTCATATTATTCTTTCCAATTATTGACTGAGATAATACCAGCCTGGTTCTTACATATTCTCACAACAAATTTTAACATATTGATTGGCCAAATCAAGAAGTAAAGGAAGTGCATGGATTTAAATCATCACAATTTCTTCCGACATTAAAGATCAATACTTTCCACAACTTCAGTCCAAAACTTAATTACTTATCATTTTAAGAAGAAAGATAAAGAAAACTACTCAGAATCCATGGATAAAATAAAACCACACTTTAGTTTAAAAGTAGAAATCATTGTCAAACCAACAACAAATCCCAATTAAAACCAAATGTAGTCTCAAAACAAAAAGATAAAAACTTATCTCAAGTTGTCCACTTAACTATTGAAGTTCCTTTGAATCTCTTCTCTTTACAATCACTCAAAATAAACTAACAAAAAGGATAAAATAAAAGTAAAAGTAGTGCTTGAAAATCTCTCCGAACTAACTCCCCAAATTGATGAACTTTCAAAACTTTCCAAGTATTTTTAGAACTCTTTTCAAAGTCCTCTCTTCTTTCTTTTATAGTTTTCCAAGAGGTGCTTTTGAAACTCTTCAAAATATGTTTAAATTTGATGTATTTCCCCAAAATATGCATCCTTTCTTGATAATTTTTGTTCATGGTAGTTATAACCACCTATTAAGCTAATGGGTGCCTCAAAAACCTTTTCAAAATTCCCAAAAATTGACTTTTCTCATCAAGTAAATGCCACTGGCACTTAAGCATAAGACCTCTAGCGCTTACGCCTGGCCTTTTCTGTTTGACCGGCGCTTAAGCGCCGGATCTGGCGCTTTGACGCCAAAACTCATTTGCACATTTTCACCTTTTTGTTTCAAATTTGATTCTTTTTCACTCATTTAAGCGTTTTTCACCCTTTTTACCTGTATCTTCTAGAAAAACACAAAAATTCCTTCCATTAAAGCATAATATCTCAAAAATATGTATAAAAATTTTTCTAAAAATACTATATATTTTAGGTGTATCAGTGCATGGGTTCAATTTGGGTTAAATTATCTTGAAGTTGGGTTTGGGTTAGGCTAGCCATGACATTGAGCCCAATTTATTGATTAATTTTGTGTGGATGATTTTCATGAGGGTTTTACTAAATATTTTGAGTGATTTTGAATTGATTTTGAGGTGCAATTTGATTTTAGGCACTTGATCAATTTTGGGATGTTGGGTTAAATTTGGGTTTAGGTTGGGCTAGAGTTGGATTAATTCCAAATTGAGAGTTTAAAATGGTCTAGTAAAATTTCATGAAGAGTTCTCAATATTAATTGGGTGCCATTTTGGGGTTAGGGCATCCAATTTGGTATATTTTGGGCACATGGTTAAAATAAGGCAAATTTTGGTGTGTTGAGATGTTTCAAAGAGTTTATGATGCATAATTGGGGCAATTGGAAAGATTTGGGGGTTCAATTGAGTGGGATTTTGGTTTTAGGCCAAATTGGGGCTTTTTTATTTAGGTTGAAATTGGGCTTAAATATGGGTTAATTGGACTTGAATTTGGTTTGCATTGAGTTAGATCATGATGGATTTGAGTTTAAAATTGAAATTGGGGGGAAATTGGGGTCAAATTGATGGACATTTAGGGTAAATTTTGGGAAATTGGGACTTTAAGTTCTGACACTTGAGATGATCTTGAGGGTTTTGGGATTTTTGTAATTTTGGCAAATTTAGGAGTATTTTGATAATTTTGGAAATTTTGGGAAGTTTTGGGCAATTTGGGTAGTTTCAAATGGTTTGAGATGATTTTTGGACAAACTTGGGTAGTTTGGGTAATTTTGGGAATTTTGGTGAAATTTGGGGTTTAGGGTATTTTGGAAAGTTGGGTAGATTTGGGGGCAAGAGGCTAAGTTTGGTATTTTAGTGAAAGTGGGATGCCAACCACCCTATTTGAGTCATGGACCAATGGAATCTCCATTTGGGTCCTCTATGTACTTGTCTTGGCTAGACTCTAACCTAAGGCTAGTGGGTCTCGAGGACCATCAACATGAGTCTCCAAAAAGATCAAAGGATCAAAGTCAACAAGCTTGGGTTTACGGTTGAGAGTGAATGTGAGTGAAAGTAAGTGTAAGTGAGTGAACTAGCTTCAGACCAACACTTAGAGTCAACCCTAAGGCCAAGCAATCTTATGGGGACTCCCCTTGAGCTCCCCCATTTTGACCTCACCTACTAAGTACTAGAGGTCAGGACCAATATGTGAAACTTTAAGTTGAGCAGAGAAGAGTTTAGAATTTCTAATGGTGAGGGTTCCTTTCCTAGTCCTCTAGAAATAGTCAACAGGAAAGTCTTATAGCTAGACCTTAGGCTACTAAAGAGGAAAGAGCTAGACCTCAATCAAAAGTCAGGTCAACAAGCGCTGTGAAGAAATAAATTTGGTCCTTAACTAGGAAAATGTCAAGTTTATTGTATTAGGAAGAATTATTTTGGGACAACAAATTTCAAAAAATGGTATGGAAGTAGACCCTGCAAAAATTCAAATGATTGTTAATTTAACTTACCCAACAAGTGTGAAGGAAATTAGGAGTTTTTAGGACATGTTGGATTCTACAGGTGGTATATTAAAGACTTTTCAAAAATTAATAAGCCTCTATGCCATTTACTTAAAAAAGATGTAATTTTTAATTTTGATAAAGAGTGCCTAAATACTTTTAAATTGTTAAAAGAAAAATTAGTCACTGCACTAATTATTGTTTCACTAGATTAGGAAAAACCTTTTGAACTAATGTGTGATGCAAGTGATTATGTTGTTGGAGTTGTTTTAGGACAAAAGCATGATAAGATTTTCAAAGTTATCAACTATGCTAGTAGAAATCTTAATGAAGCTCAAATTAATTATACCACAACTGAGAAAGATTTATTAGCTATAGTATATGTTTTTGATAAATTTAGATCATACTTAATTGAAACTAAATGTATTGTGCATACTGATCATTATGTTATCAAGTATTTAATAAAAAAGAAGGATGCAAAACCAAAACTTATAAGATGGATTATTCTTTTGCAAGAATTTGATTTTGAGATAGTAGAAAGGAATGGAGCTGAGAATCAATTAGCTGATCATATGTCTAGGCTTGAATTAGAAAAAACACTCTATTTTGAAAAAGAGATTAATGAACATTTTCTAGATGAGGAATTGTTCAATATTAATGAGTGATGTGTTCCATGGTATGTCGACACTGTGAATTTCATTGTTAGTGATATTATACCCTATAAAATGACATACCAACAGAAAAAGAATTTTATATCCGAAGCTAAAACTTATTTTTGGGATAACCCATTGTTGTATAAACAAGGAAAGGATCACATTATTCAAAGAGGTGTGCCTTTAAAAGAAACTTATGAAATTATCCAAAAATGTCATAACTCTAATTTTGGGGGACATTTTGGTGTTGATAAAACAACATACAAAATTTTGCAATATGTTTAGTAATGGCCTTCAGTCTTTACAGATGTTAACGCTTATATCAAAACTTATGATCGATGTCAACGAGTAGGCAATATTTATGGAAGAAATGAGATGTCCCTCAATTATGTGTTAGAAGTTAAGATATTTGATGTTTGGGGATTAGATTTCATAGGACCATTTATACCATCTTTCAAAAATTTAAATATATTGTTAGTAGTAGATTATATATCCAAATTGATAGAAGTTGTTGCTTTACCTTGATGTCATGCTTAAAGTGTTGCAAAATTTTTTAAAACAAACATATTTTGTAGATTTGGGATGCCGAGAGTGATCATAACTTATGGGGGAAGTCATTTTAGAAATGCAATGATGGAGAAGTTTTTAAAGAATTATCGTATTAACCATCAAATTGTTGCTGCTTATCATCCTCAGGCAAGTGGTTTGTTTGAATTATCCAATCATGAAATTAAAAGAATATTAGAAAAATCTGTTAATCTAACCAAAATGGATTGGTCAGTCAAACTGCACTATGCTTTGTGGGCTTAAAGGACTGCATACAGAACTCTTATAAGAATGTCCCCATACATGCTAATACTTGGGAAAGCTTGTCATTTACTAGTTGAACTTGAACATAAAGCATATTGGGTTATTAATGAATTTAATTACAATTTAAGGGATGTTGGTGAGAAAAGGCTATTGCAATTAAATGAGCTTGAAGAGAAAAAGAATGAATCTTATGAAACTGCTAAGATTTACAAAGAAGAGATGAAGATGTGGCATGATCGAAGGATTCTTACTAAAAATTTTGAGCCAGAACAATAAGTTTTGTTTTATAATGCAAGGTTAAGATTATTTTCAGGTAAACTTAAGTCCAGGTGGATGGGCCCATTTGTTGTGATAAACTAAGTGCTCTGTGGGAGGCAACTCATAATTATCTGTGTTTGTTTTGAATGTTATGTTGTTGTGTTTAATTTAGAAAATTTTGGTAGTATTTTGAATATATAATAATTTAGTGATTATTCTAAGACCTTAAAAGATGACTTATACATGTTAGCATGAGTATTTGGACATTAAGTTGACTTGTGCTAAATTGAGCACTGGCGCTTAAGCGCCAATATCCAACACTTACGCACGATAGTTCAAAAACATGTGTGAATTTCAGTTTTTAGAAGTTTTAACCGTGATTTAGTTGGCTTTAATGTGGGATGGTAGTTCTAGAACGTGCCTAGGAGTTTTAAGAGGGTTTAGAGCCTACAAATTAAAGGGTATGAGGAGAAGTCTCACCACACTTCCATTTACCCTTAACTTCTAAGTGAAAAAAAGAGAGATTTTGGAAAGATGTCATTTTAGAAGTGTGAAATGAAGAAAAAGGAGAAAGCAATGAGAAAGATGTTCATTAGTTAAAGTGCACAAGATTTATACAACGGTTTCCTAGCCATTAGTATCAAAGGAATAACAGAGAAAATCATTAAAATTGAGGTTGGCATGGCTTCAATTGAAGCGAAAGTGATGGAAGTTAACGCACATCTGGATCATATAGGATGCAAACTTAAGATGTGGTTTAGCTATACAAGTTTTCTAGAAGAAGCAGACAAGGCTATATATTTGAAGAACAAATAGATTGAAGAAGATTCAACCAAAGTTATTAATCACCATCCATTTTATCATATTTTTTTTAAATGTTGAAGGAGAGACTAATGATAGGCCAAGATTCCTTCCACCAAATGGAGAGTTGAATTAATTTCATCATTGATTTTTGTGTGTTTAGTGTTTATTTGTTAATGTTAAGTGTGCTTAATGTGTCTTTAATGTTAAGATTGTCTAGTGCTTGTGTTAGGAATTTTTTCATCCAAAACTATTTGGATTGAGAATTTATGTATTGAAAATGTTTGTAATTGTTTGTTAATGAATATAAGTGTTTCTTTGTGTGAAATTTTGTGTTATTTAGCATTGAATCAAATTAGTTAAGATTAATGAATCTTGAGAAAAAGAAGAGTTGAAAAGGAAGAAAATATTTATTAAAGAGTTATGAGACCTTATAGGGTTGGTTAACTTAGGCTAGAAGTGCATTTTACTTAAAACAAAAAAAAATAAAAAATTGTGCACTGGCACCTAAGCACTAAGACCGTGCGGTTAAGCGCTGCCTAAATCGAGAGACGGGTGCCTAAGCACAGAACCATTCACGCTTAAGTGCTGATTCACATAAATTGGTTCGTGAATGATTTAAAGTGACAAATTGGTCTGAAAATCTCCATTTTCGTACCTCGACTTCATCCCCTTCCTCTTAAGTTCACGATTTTGAAGTTAGGGCACACCTTATTTTGAATATTTCTTGGTGATTTGAAGAAAGTATTGCTAGATTTTATTTTCTTGAGGTAAGAGCACTTCTATGTAAAAAAAGTTTTCTTTTCACCATGTATTTTGAGCACATTATGGACTACCCAAAAATCATTATTCATGGTGAAAATTTGAGAAAAAACTATGAAAAATACATAATTTTGGTAGTTTAAGCTTTTAGGAATTAAGTTTAATGATTTAGAGTTGAATTGAGAATTTATTGTATATTTTTTTTAATTTTTAGAAATGACGCCAAGAATGAGGAGTAAGGGAAAAACTCAATTTGATTCAAGCAAATTTGTAAGTGCTAGAGCCCAAGATCGAAACAGTGATGCACTACAATCAAGAAAGTTGATTCCTGAGCATTGTTTCAAGAGTCCGAAAGGAGCTGTAGAGTATTTGATTGTTCACCGCTAGTGGGAGCAGTTTTGTTGTTTTTCTACTATGGTAGTTATTTCTATTGTTCTGGAGTTTTATGCAAATATCCTTGAGGTTGAAGAAAAAGGAGTAACGGTTAGAGGAAAGATAGTGTCTTTCTCATCTAAGGTAATAAATCAGTTTTATCATTTGCCCTCGAGTACTTTGTATTTTTATTCAAACTATAGTCCAATTGAGGAGTTGGACTAGATTATTTCATTGCTAACTGAAGGAAGAGGATTATGAAAAATTATCAATGAAAGGAGAGTCAACTTCCCCACTTCTAAGTTAGATGCCACTACGAAGTCATGGTACTATTTCATCTCTGCTTATCTGCTACCTACCAATCGTCTTAGTGAAGTGACCCGTGATCGAGCAACTTTGAACTATTTTATTCAACAGTTCAAGCCCATCGATATTAGAGCCTTGATTTATAGTGTTTTTACCAATTCTGTCGTCACTGCTGCCACTATAGGTTTGGGATTCACATGCTTGATCTTTTCATTATGTGAGCAGGCTGGAGTTAGATTTGATAGTTGGGAGGAGATATTGCAGCCATTCAAGACTATTACTAGTGTGAATGTAAAGGCTTATTCACATCATTCGATTTTTGGCTGGAGAGGTGGATTTTCCAGTAGTTCAGCTGCTTCGACATCTCGAGCTTCCACTTCACGTCCTTCTACATCACAGGGTCAGACTTCTATATCTGATTCTCAGTCAAAACTATTGGAGAAGATATTGAACAATGCCATTTACACCACTGAAAAGGTATTAAAATTAGAAAATTTTGCAGAGCATATACATGGATATATGAGAAGACGCAGTGATTATGAGGAAGAATATCACTCATCTATGGAAAACCTCATGAGAGGTAACCAGGGTATAGTTTTCTTTTAATATCCAAGATATCCATCATATGAGCTTGCAACTACTTGACATAGTTTTGGGAGTGCTGCTAAGGAAGATGATGATTAGACACGTTCTTTAGTTTAGTTAGTTTTGTTTATATATTATTGTGAACTTTTTGTGGTGCAGTTATACTGTACTTTTGTTGTGTTTTGAGTTGTATTTGTTGAGACTGTTAGTTTTGTTTGTGTTTTATTTTGTTAGACACATTTGTAATATATTTTTGTATTTGTGGTAGTAATTGTGTTAATTATGTTGTTTAGTGTATTTAGTTAGTTTTTATTAAACTTAATTCTGATCTTAGGAAGGTTTAGAATATTGGTAATTGTCACTTAAAAACTTCATACTTTAAATTTTAAATTGACTACCACTTATTTTCTTTATGTTGCAGTTGTGATTTTTGTTGGTGTGTTTGTTTGCTTTTATGATATCCACCACTGGAAGTCTAATGAATCTCTATATATTAAGTAAATTGAAATTTGATCAATTTAATTTTTACTCCTATTTTTAATTTTTTTTTACTTGTATATTTCTGACGTAAAAATTTTTGTTAGCATGTTATTTTTAGTTGTCATTCCTGCCTATTTATATATGATGCTAAAATATTTTATTCTGTTAAAAATTTAATTTTGGGGGGATGAAAATTTTTCTAGAAACTTGAAATTTATTTATTCTCAAATGTATTTCAAATAAATTTGATTTTGATTTGAAGAAAATCGATCATGTATATGAAGTTATATTATGGAAGTAAAAGTTTGAGTACAGAAATGAGTAAGAGAATTTAGTTAAAATTTATAGTAATGAAGAAAAACTTGAAGTTAATTTTTTTTTAGTGTGGAAATGATAAATAGTGTGCAACTATCTTCAGTACGAGAAATTGTATTTTTGAAAAGTGTAGAAGAGTCAGACTTTCATTTTCAAACTTAAATTTCATTTATTAAAATTAATTTTCAAAAACTATTATTATGTTTTGAATTAAAGGAAATCTATCAAGTTTTTACTTTCAGAAAGGAAGAGTCGAAGTAAAAATCATTAAAGGTCTATCCAGATATAGTGATCATTGCCTAAAAAAAAGAGAAAAAGAAAAAGAAAAGAAAGTTGAAAAAGGAAGGAGAAGCTTGAGGATTAGTGTCTAATTAAAAATTGGTTCCACATTTGATCTTTTTAAAGTATAAGACTTGAGAAACTCTTAAACTTAAGGATATAATATAATGAGTAAAATTATGCTTAATAAAATATTTAAGTGGAGAAGATAGAATGCCTAAACTCCTTATTTGAAGACTAATATTTCTGAACTAGATAGAAACTCATATTTTCAAACTTCTTTACATTAAAAATTTCTAAACTCCAGGTTGTTCTCATTTACTAACATTTTTTCTAAATTGGACTACTTTATTTCTACATCAAAATTTTAGAAATTCCTAAAGAAACTCATATACATAATCTACTTATTTAGTTTTTAAGAGATTGAAGCGTCACATGAGGACAAGTAACATTTTATGTTTAGGGAATTTTGATATACCTAAAATATATCGTGTTTTAATACACATTTTTATACTTATTTTTGAGAGATTGTGCTTTAATGAAAAGTATTTGTGTGTTTTTCTTTCAGGTAAAATCAAATGAATGAAAAATAATAAAAGGAGTTAAAAAGGATCAAATTTAGAGCAAAAATGAAGAAGGTGCAAAAAACTGAACTGAGGCACCTAAGCGCCCAGGACTGGCACTTACGTGCCAGTTAAACAGAGAGAGTCTCGCCTAAGCGTCAGGTTAAGTGTCAGAAGTAATTAATTCAAGATTCAATGAATTTGAACAAATTTTTGAAGAGGTGTTTAAAGCACCCTTTGGTAAAAACATAGGAAATAGTTCATGGACACGAAAATTCATTCAATTGGCTTTTGAAAGGAGGCAACTTCTAGAAGATTCATTGACTGGAGACATGTTTTGAGGTGGCACCAAGGAACCCCTTGGATTTTTATTAAAGGAGACTTGGATCATCAAAGGAAGAGGTCAGCCAATAGCCAATCCTCCATCCATTCCAAGTAACCACCGCCACTGCCGCTCATTGCCGCTGCCACTGCCCCACAGTGCCACTGCCGCCGCCGACCACCATTTCTTTTTATTTTGAGTTTTAGGTTGTATTGTGAGTGAAGGAAGAGAATTTAAAGGAACTTCAAGACATTTGGTGGAAAGTATTTGAGATAAGTGTTTATCTTTATGACTACATTTGGTTTTAATTTAGACTTCTTGTTTGAGTGTATGATTTCTACTTTTAAACTCAAGTGAGGCTGTATTTTCTCGATGGAATCTGAGTAGTTTTCTTTATCTTTTTCCTTAAAATGATATGTGATTAAGTATTGAAAGGAAGTTCTGTGAAGTAATATAATTTAATGTTGGAAGAAGTTGTGATGATTTTAAATTTTGTACTTCATTTACTTCTTGATTTGACCAATTAAGATGGTAATACCTATTGTAAGAACATGTAAGATCATAGATGGTATTATCTCAGTCAACAAATGGTAGGAATCACATTTGATTTCATGGATGAGAATGTAGTTCATGGGGTTGAGTGAAAATAAATAAGAAAATAAAGTTTGAAAAGTGTAGAATTAGAGGACATTAAAGTGTCAAGATAAAGCCCCCAATTTAATTTATAATTTTAGGTTCTAATACAAGATGTTAGCCCTTAGGTGGAGGGAGAAGAGGGAACTCTAGAGTGAGAGCTAGTATCTTCCCAACCTAACCGGTCTTCAACACTAATCAAACTATAGATTAACTAATGTTCTTTATGACATCTCTTATAAGGGTAAAGAATATTATATAGCAGGGCTATGCAAAGGCCTAAAGATAAGGTGAGGATTTACGTTGCATAAGCAAGCAACATCGAAGTCCTATGGCTTTGTTGTTTAAGTCTAAGGAAGAAAGATTGGTTTAGCTGGGGAAGATAAGTTTTGTTATTGAAGATGGTCTTGCTGCCCACCATGCTAGCTCCAAGCTCCTTGCTGCGACAAGTTTGAGTTATCTAGTGTGTCAAGTTATAACATCAAATCAGGTGGCCATATGGTTAAAATTCTTTAAATTTTATGAGGGCATATTAAAGTTTATTAGAGCGACACTGGTTAGGATCCTACGGTTCCCTCGTTCCGACATCACTATTTTCTATTGGATTCACTTAGTTCAAATGAACTTACTAAACTCAACTTAATGAGTTCCATAATTTCATTTAAACCTTGGGAAGCCTCGTTAGCAACCGTAGGTTACCTCCTCTGAGGAATTCCCGATCATCCGTTAGAGACATTTTAATTTAGTTGAAGTTGTGATTTTGTGTGATGTTTGTGATTATATTTTGTGTTATTTTATATTTTACTGTTGTGGCGGTGAATTTTATCTTGGTTGATTTTAGTTTTGGTTTTGGTTATGGTTATGTGGCTATCCTGATAGTTTCAGTTTTCATGCAGGGTGACATTATTGTTTAGCATTCAAATTTGCAGGTATAAAAGTACAGTATGAAAATATAAGAAAGACAACGATGAGAACTGTAAAAGTGTACCAGGCAAGTCTTCTCGTTCCACCACCTAAAACTTAAAATGCATGTTAAGGCAGTTTATGAAGAGTAGGAAAAGTAAAATTTTGGTAATTTTCCTAACCCTATGTCATATCTTAGTGAGCCCTTAAAAGTTTAATTAAGGATGATTCCATTGAGCAAAGGATATTAAGTTTAATAGGCCTCTGAGCTATCCAACAAGTTAAGAGGGGAAAGGCAGGTCCATGCCTCCTTCTCACCAACTGGTGAAAAGCCTCGAGTCCATTTAAACTTATTACATTGCTTAATGGTTCATCTTATAAATATTCTTATTACTCAGTGAACATTGATGTCTCAATTATCCCTAAGAAAGGGGTAATTGTCATTTATCATTTAATTTGAAATTTATGTGAGTGAAGACCCTTAAAGAGGTAAACTAATGTAATTTGAACACTTCATTGTGGGTGAAGACCCTTAAAGAGGCAAGTTAGTGTAATTTGAACACTTAGCAAAATTTTTAAACCTAATTGGGCTTAGTGGTGTTTCAAGGATGTTTGATTTAGTTATATTTATTTCTCTAATCCTCATAATTGGGCTTAGTGGTGTTTCAAGGATGTTTGATATAATTATGTTTATTTCTCTAATCATCATTTAGTTTAATTGAGCTTAGTGGTGTTTCAAGGATGTTTGATTTAATTATGTTTATTTCTCTAATCCTTTTTTAATCAATTTTTTATTTAGCCTAAGTCACCACTAAGCCCTTAAGACCTAGGTGAGTGCCTTAATTAGTTTTTTTTAAAAAAAAGGGTTAAACTTTAAGTGGTCATGATTCATGTTTTTGATTTTATTTGAAAATCAAGATCGGGGTATTAAATTGATTAATTATTAACTTCAAAAGTCATACCCCTAAGTCCAGGATCATTTAATTTTAATAAACTTCCAAANCAGGATCATTTAATTTTAATAAACTTCCAAATTTTAATAATTTATAAATTTATTAATCTTAATTAAGACAGTGAGATTGGTTTCTACCAATTAAACCCCTTGTGTTTCAAGAATCAAATAAATTGATTAATTCAGAGGTCACCTATTTTCCCTCCTTGAATTTGGCCTAACATGTTTAATTAAGGCAAGGTTTCCAAAATTACACATTTGCCCCTAAGGCTCTAACACTTCATAATTAATTAAGGCAAGATTTCTAAAATTACACATTTGCCCCTAAGGCTCTAACACTTCATAATTTGTCAAATTCAATTCCAATGCAAAATTACACATTTGCCCCTAAGGCTCTAACACTTCATAATTTGTCAAATTCAATTCAAATGACTTCGAAATTTTTATCTTACCTCATTCATGGGTCAAATGAGACATAAAGGAGAAAATGTGATTTTTCAAAATTTAATTTAATTTATGTAATTATTTTCATGCAAAAATAGAATTTTTCAAAGAAAACTCCTAACTTGACCAAGGTAAATTCTAATCTCTTGAAATTTTTACTGGAGGTAGACCTAAACTTGAGAAGCCTTTAGATCAAATTTCATAATTTTTTGAATTATTTGTGATTTATTAGAAGTATTTCAATTTCAGAGCTATTTAATAAAAATAAAATATTTTAAATGGTGAAAATTAAGTTTTGTATTTTTGAAAAATCTCTCTAAGGTCAGAGAACGCAGAGGAGAAAATTTTATATATTTTTTAATTTCTCTTTGATTTATTGGAATTATTTTAGTAAAAAAACTCATTTTAGCCTTTAAAGATTATTTTTAAGCTTTGAAATTAAATATCTTTATTTAGAGAATGAGGAAAAATATTTTAATAGTTCCTAAGTGATTAGGAAGCAATTTAAAATATTTCCATGAGTTTTATCATTTTTGTGATTTTTATGAATTTTTAATTATTTAAATATTTAGAATATGCTAAAAATCAAGTTTTTATTTTAACTATCACTTTATTTTTAAAAAATACCCCTGATCACAGACAACTCAAAAAACTAAGTTTCATAATTTTTTGAGTTATATTTTGACTTTTTTAAAATCATTTAAGTGTTAAAAGTGGTATTTATCTTTAAAAATTAACTTAAAGTGTAAAATGAACTCAAAATATTTTGAAATTTTTATGATGAGTGCTCTGAATTATATAAATCATAGTGGAGATCAAAAATCAAGTCATTTAAATGTTTAAATTTTTTAATATTAATTATCTTAGTGATTTAGTATTTGTAAAATTTAAGGATATTTTAAATGACTTAACCCATGAAATTATTTCCAAAGGTTTCACTAGTCATGGTGGACCTTTCAAAATTCTCTTAGGATTTTATAATCAATATGCTAATTTTTATGATTATTTTAAATAAATAATGTGAATTAATTTGAAAAATATCTCTGTATAAGAACCTCCTCTGACTTTGGAAAAATCAAAGAATACTTCCCCTGACAGAGGCTACAACATGCCAAAATTCCAAGCCAATGTGATGTGTCATTATGCATGGAGAATCAAATGATCCCAAACAATGTTTAATTAATTAAAAATAAAATATGCATCAAATGGACTCGAAATTTCTTTCACATTGTTCTCCTTTATTCACTGAGCAAAGGTATTTTTATTTTATTTTTGTGATTTTTCTACACAAAGTTATGAATTTTCTAAGTTAAGGGTATTTAAAGAAATAGAAAAAGCCCTACTTATCTATTTAAACCACGCATGCTGACTAGATCCTAAGCAGCTCCAAAGGCATGTGTGGCGCGCTCTGGTTGGACGCTGCCATCCACATAGCTGTTGACTCGGCCCGCGTTTTATGTCCCGAAGCGCTGTCCGGCTCGATCTCCCGCGTTCATTTGATACACGCTTGATCGAACAGCTCCCCGTCATCGTCCCCGATAGAATGATCCCATGCCCATCCACACTAAAACCCTAAGATC
>JXCR01138882.1:31514-45282 GCA_002079205.1 Phalaenopsis hybrid cultivar | reverse complement strand
ATTAAATGTTGAGTGCTCAGTTCAGGGTTCTTTTACTTGAACAATGCAAATGTTATAAATATTTTCATTGAATATTATGAGCTTTTTTGCCTCCCTTTCAAACATTGTAGTAGTTGAAGAATGTCCATTTTCAACGCTATAAAGATAGACTATATCAAGTTCATTAATGTAATTCATTTTCGCTCAACAGAGGGAGCAACAAACAAAATAACTTAAAACAATCAATAAGAAAACATAACACCCCATCAGACAAAGTGAACCAAACTGTGACGCGGAGCGAGACGCATAAATACCGCAATTTAAACAGCGATGCGGGAGGGGCCAGAAATCCTGCGATTGATGCAGGAAGCCCCTGGCTCCTGTTCCATACCTGGACCGAACCAGCCTAAGTTTTCCCGATGTTGAGGAGTCCGTCAGTCCCTTGGGCCACTGTCAATTATCTTATTACTATATATTTATTTTTCGTGTTTTAGATTTTCATTTTTCTCTGTGTTTTCTATCAGGACAGCCATCCACGTCCAGGTTTCTATATCTAACGACGATGGGGGCTTCATTTTCAGATTTCACATTTACATAAATAACAAAAAGTTTCAAATTTCAAACCTATAACTATACCATGCGTAGCAAATTTGAAAGAAAAAAAAAAAGTCCACTTTCGGAACATTGCTTCGCTCAGGAATGTCCGAAGCATGGATAAACAAGTTTGCATTTCAGCAAAATTATGTTATTGTCCGATTTTCAAAATACAACTTTGTTTCTAATGCAAACTTTCTTCATCAACCTGAGATATGGAGAAAAATTTTTGTCTATGTATCTTTCTTTAGAATGCAGAATGTTAATACGCATAAAATAAGGGTACATTCTTTGGTGAAAACATCTCATAGTAAAAAGGCGTAAGCAATAAAAATCTAGACAAATTACCTCTAGCAAGAGCTCTAACAATCTCAAGGTTCAGTGATGTTACCTGAAGTAAATAAAACAATTTTATAAGAAAACGTAAGAAAATAAGAGTAAAGGGTTTTAAATGTTTTGCAGGGAATATTGTTGGTAAAAGCAGAAGAGGTTAAGGTAACGAACAGCAAGAAGTTAGAAGTTTCTCATACAGCACAAAGTATGCTAGAAACCCACATTTTTAAAAAGGGAAATTTAGATATATATAATCACAAAATTCTTATGTATTTACATATCTCATGCCAAAATTTTCATATTCACAAAAACGGTACTTTATCATGTAGTAATTTTAAAATAACAACTATTGGAGCAACCAAAACCTGTGTGGATAACCTCAGAAAATTATATTATAGATTTATTAGCTTCAGTATCCTAATCATTATTTAGCTGTATGATGCTTGGTATTACTTTTGCTGCTAGGATGGTGGTGCATTAGTGAAGGTAGCTTTTTGGATATTCCTATAGTAAATTCTCACTTAAGTTGCTCGGTCCCTCTGATTTTCTTCTTCGCCATTTCAGTTCCCTTCCATGGTTTGCGTAGATTGTCCCAAATATTATTTTATGTTCATTAAGCAATCTGTGATCTTTTATTTAATGCCTTTATTATAAATTTATTTATAAAATTTTATTGGAGCATGTAATCATTTTTGCTTGCATAAATGAATATAGGTTCAAGTTCTCTACAACAACAACTACAAAAAGTCTTTATCACACTAAGTGGAGCCGACTATGTGAATTCTTTTTCTCCATTGTGTCATTTTAAGAGTCATATTTTCATTTAATTCTAAAAAATTAAGTTCATCCTTTTATATAGCATGCCCAAGCTTTTTTAGGACTACATCTACCTCTCTTAACATAAGTCAAATCTAAACATCTACTCCCCTAATTGGATTATCAGACAGTCGATGTTTAATATGACCAAACCACCTAAGACGACTCTCTCTAATCTTCTCTACCACTGGAGCTACACTGACCCTTTCACGGATATATTCATTTCACATTTTATCTCTAAGTGTAAAGCCAGTCATCGACCTAAGCATTCTTCTCTCAGCAACATTTAGTTTTATCCTACTCTTTTATAAACTAACGTGTTGCACCATAAAGCATTGCAAATCTCACAACCATCTTATAAAATTTTCTTTCAAGTCTCAGTGGTACTTTTCTATCACACAATATGTCAGATGAATTTCTCAACTTCAACCATCCAACTTGAATTCCAAAAATAACATCCACATTTCTATCACCATCACTTTGAACAATAGACCCAAGATATCTAAAAAATTCACTCATTTTAATGACTTGATCACCCAATCTTACAACCCCACCATTAGATCTATTACCACTAAATTTACATTTCATTTAGTCAGTCTTAGATCTACTCAAACAAAAGTCTTCAAAATCTAAAATTGATCTTTATAATTCAAGTTTTTTCCTGAACTCTTTCTCTAGTATTATCCACAAGAAGGATCTCATTAAAAAGCATACAATAAGTTCGTCCTCCTATAGATGACCAGTAAGAACATACAAAACTAAAGCAAAAAATATATGGGCTTAAAGTCGATCCTTGATGTAATCCAACTGAAGTAGAAAAATATTTGGTCAATCATCCTTTTCTTCGAACACAAGTAATAGCTCCATTATACATATCTTTAATGCCTTAAATATAACATATCAACACATTTCTTTTCTAAAACTCTCCAAAACATTTCTCTTGGAACCTTATCATAAACTTTTTTTCTAAATCAACAAACATCATTTGTAGATCCTCCTTATTGTCTTTGTACTTCTCCATCAAACTGCTCAATAAATGTATAGCTTCTATTGTATACTTGTTTGGCATAAATCCAAACTGATCTGAGAAATCTTTGTTTCACAAATTAACTCATGTTCAATTACCATCTCTCATAATTTTAATCTATGATATATTAACTTAATTTCTCTATAATTTGTGCACTCTTTTGTATCCATTTTTTTCTTAAATATAGCGACCAAAATACT
The DNA here is from genome assembly GCA_002079205.1 of Phalaenopsis hybrid cultivar. Classification (NCBI taxonomy): domain Eukaryota; kingdom Viridiplantae; phylum Streptophyta; class Magnoliopsida; order Asparagales; family Orchidaceae; genus Phalaenopsis; species Phalaenopsis hybrid cultivar. Next base: position 42,333 of record JXCR01138882.1, on the reverse strand, counting down.
CATCCTCCGCTCCTCAGACCTCTTTTTAGTTTTTAAAAGAACATTAAGAAGCTTATTGAGCTAACAAAATTCTCAAATCTCCTAAATATTTTCACACTATATTGGAATATTATCAGATCTTACTGAATTTCCACATTTCATTTTATTTAAAGTGATAGTGAAAATAAAAAAAATTACAAATTAATAATATTAATGTCACTAAAATAGAACGAATTTTCAAAATCTTCATTGAAAAGTTTATCAAAATATATCACCCGACTATGTTAAATATCATCGTCTAAGAAAAATATTTTTTGATTTTCATGCCCGATACAATTTACTTGAACTAAATCTTTTTTTATTATATATTTGTTTAGCTAGTTTATACGAATATCTTTCATCAATAATAGAATTTTTAACATCATAAATTATTCTCCTTACACCCTATGGGCAACCTTATATTTTTTTCAATTCTCTAAACTTTTATATTTTAACAAATTTCTTTAATAAATTTTTTTATATTTTATCTTTTGTTGCATATTATTATTCTACCGCAAACTACTTTATTTATAATAATTTTTCCTTTTGAAACACTAAGTACATCTTTTATAACTTGCTTAATAAAGTTTTATATTTTATCTCACATAACATTAGTTTCTTCATGAAAATCTCATATCTTAAGATCTTGAAGTTTACTCATAAAAATAATTTTATTTGTGTCTTTTAAATGTCATTTTAAATTTTATGATAATATTTCATTGTATTTTCATCTTTTAATCCTTCATCTTAAAATTTAAAACTAATAATCGATGTTGAGTGCTTAAATTTTCACTTATAAAGACCTTAAAATCTTTACAATCTCTACAATAAATTCTTCTCATAAAAAATAATTAATTTGTGTTTTATTATATTCATTCTTATAAATAATAATATACACATCTCTTTTCTTAAATAAATTATTAGCAATAACAAATTATAAGCTAAAGAAAAATTTAATATGAATCTACCGTCTTCATTGGTCACTCCAAAACCATAGTCATCATCAACATTTTTATAATATTCTACCACTCTCAACATGTCAATTTAAATCTCTTTCAATAATTTTTTTTCTTCAAGTGATATCATTTGTATTAATTTTTCTAGGTCATTCTAAAAATTGTATTTTAAACATAAATCTAAATCTACTTGAAAAGCACAAGTATTTATAACATTAAGAATCTTAATAGTAACAATAACTTTTATGGTTATAATTTTATCATTGATTGTATTAATTTTTACAACATTATATTTCAAACTTTTATATGTAATTATACATACATCATTTCTAGTACAACTTCTACCTGAATAACAAAATTTAAAATCTAAGCTATCAATCTGATTAGCATTTCTTTAACCCATTTAGAATGGAAAAGATATTTATTTTATTATGAACTATAAAATCTATTGATTTCATTAACTTATTTGTAAAAGTGTCAATATTTCAAGTTCTTATTGTAATACTAGTTTTATAAACCAACTTCTTTCATTGGTTTCATCCATAATGTAGAAAACATTGCTTATTTAACACTATAGTAGAGCACCAGTTGAGTGACACTTGTATATTTTTCACTGCATTCAGGTCATACAATGCGTCGCCTCTAGAGGACGCCAAAACATTTACAGTGACTTGAAGGATTCATGTCATGATTTTTCGACAAAAATTTATGTTGGTTGTCAACTATCTAACACAATCCTCCACTTTTCACATCAAGTTCTCTGATTGTCATTATTGTATCATCACGTCTTATGACTTTTGTCCCTTCAAAATCAAAACAGCATTCTTTGCCTTAACTCGAGGGTTATGTTGTGTGGTTCAAGAATGAAAAAACACATCAAGCCCCTTTTAGAGTGATTTAAAAGCCTTTTATACCTAGAAAGTGGCAGCTTTAATTTTCATCACTGTATAGATGCATAGAATCAGGGCGCATTACATAGAATATCCCAATAAAGTAGTTCAAAGACATTACACTTTAATAACTTTACAATAATCATTGTTCCGGAAGAGTGGAACTGCTAAAGTTGCCCAGTCTTGCAAAAAAAACCTTGCAATTTCAGAAAATAACCTACTTTAGGAAGAAAGAGAAAATAAAGAAGAGATTTTTACTTATCCATGCCATTTGATATCATTTGAAATAACATGGCACATCAATAACATAGATTTAGAAGAGCCACCATGCTACTTGCCAATTTCAAATAGTTTGACACTTGAAAAATAAAACAAATGGGAAATTAACTATAAGCCCAGAACTAAAAAAAGAATATTAGAAAAGACATGGCAAAATCATATACTGATTTGTACATCCATAGTATCTTAAGATTGAAAGGTAAAATAATTCTGTAGAATTGACACTAACAGAGATCCGTGTAGCCACAAAACCAGCCTTAACAAGTGGCAGATTCAATCCTCCTTTGTTGACTCCAGATCTGCTGGCCTGGAAGTGGCCAAAAGAACCTACAAGAATAAAAGTCACGTGACTGATGAAAAATACTTAATGTAGTTACAGAAAGTGTACTTAAATGATGCAAAAAAATCAAAAAATATTCCTTTAAATTTATATATCTGATATGATGAAAGCATCGGCATCGTCATCAACCTAATTACAATTGATTAAGATATGCTTGAACAATCACAATTGACCATTATTCTATTTTTTTAGACTTCACACACCAACAGAAATTTATTTATCAAGCACAAACTTTGGCGATATTTTTAGATTTCAAAGAATCAGAGTATTCACACTAGAAATTTTGGAAATTAATTTCGAGAACATCCAAACTTTATCTTTAACATTTTTATAGTTGGGGCAGTGTTGTTCAATAACCAAAAATTGTGGTACCAAGAAGTCCTTGATTTGAGCCAAATAGCCCAAATAAAGCATTGAGATTCAAATTGGAAACTTTGAGGCCATTTTGGGGAAGAAACATCCGCTTAAGTCTAGTGATTGATATTAGATAACTCAAAACGAGCATCTAAATAAGATGAATCTAACAAGCCCAAGAGGACTTGATTATAAGTTCATTGGGTTAAGAAGACCAAAAAGAAGAACTTTCTGAGCTGCCCAATTAAATATCCAATTTTATAGCAGAAATCAGCAGAATTACACTCCAAAAATCTATAAAAGACCATTTTTCTACACATTCAGGGAAGGATTTTTAGCAGTAAAATATCTAAATTTTATAGAGAACTAGAGCTTTAATTTTCATTGCCCAACAGTATCATCAACCAACATCGATGTCCACTATTATGATCAATTAGTATTTGTAATCGACCAACAACAATGTCTATCACTAACCAACAAACAACATTTGTTACCCACAAACATTTGTACTTTAACAAAGTCCATAAGTTGATGACATCCAATGCCAGTCTTCCTAGTCGCATGATCTGACCTACCACTAGAATGATGATCGAACTTCACCTAACTCCTAACAATTTTAGTCATCCTACTTCTGATGCCTATTAGTGATCGATGTCTAACACTTGCCGTCTCGTTCGCATTTCACGTTTCCTATTAGGAGAACGACGGAACAAATCGTCAACCATATATCATTTCCTGGCCTTCAATGTTTCCAATCAACTGCCATATGATACCTACTGACAATCAACATCTACTTACCTTGTCTCTCCTTCAATTAGGAGAACAATTGAGCCACAATTCAACCAACGCACAACCTTTGACATTTTTAGTTGATGGTCTTCTGTTGTTTACCAAAAACCATGTCTGCCCACCCATCTTTTTGATCATTCGATCTCCCCTCATCATGAGAAAGAACAAGCAAACTATAGATAATTTTTGACATTAAATGTTACCAACCAATCATTGCTTGATGTCTGCCAACTGCTAAAGTTAGACGCCTGCCTTTCGGGGTGCCACTTATATCGAGAGATTGATATTCAACATTCCTAGCCGCATCTTATGATGCATACGATCATTTGAGTTGAAGTGAGAACTCTCATATAATGCATTTACACTGGGTTTTTATCAAAACATTTCATAGTTATTATGATATATGCCATGTGACTCATGCATGTTATAAACTTAGATTACATGATCTTCCAGTTCTTTTATGAATAAACTGGGGGAACTCTTAACATTAGTAGTAAAAAAAAAGATAATTATAAAGTTAAGGAATTGAAGGAAATCAAAGGAATATAGCAACTTAAAATTAGAGGATAAAGTTGAAGCTCTAAAATATATTAATGGATAAATTTGAAAATTTAAAGCCCTCCACTTCTACAAACTATGATGTATCTTGTGTCCATTACTAAGAGTCTACACAAAAGAAACCTCAATATAAGATATTGAATCAGATTAATTTGTCATCCTTGGTAACGTTACAGAAATATATGTTATTTCGTTCCCNGGAGGCGGGGGGGGGGGGAGGAGGAGAAAAAATTCCTTTTTAAAGAAGGAAACTTAATTTTATTTGTTCTCACTTAACTATGTTTCCAAAAATTTAAAATTTAACATTACCTTGGTTTTAGGGGTTAACTTTAGATAACTATATTTAATTTTTTAAATATATAGTAAACTTAAGTCAAAATTTTCAATAATAAATGTTAATTTTAGAGAGTAAGATATTTGGTATGATAGAATAAGACTATGTTTTTTTTTAAGTAAAGAAATTTGTATTTTTGAAGTATTAAAAATCTTAAAGATTTATGTAAGAAGAAAAGAATAGAACTTTATGAAAAATCTTTAAGCTAATATAAATTTGTTAAGTGAAAGAATGTGAAAAGTTTTTGACTTTAAGAAGAGGATAGTGAAGTTCAAAATCATTAAAGGTTATCCAGATATAGTAATCCTCACAAAAAAAAAGAAAAAGAAAAGAAAAGAAAAGAAAAAAGGATTGAAAATGATCCTGAAAAAAAGAAAAAAATAATGTGAGGAGAAGCTTGAGGAGATGTCTAACTAAAAATTGGCTTCACCAGAATCAACATAAAGAAGAAGGCTTGGCTACATTTTCTAAACTTATATTTAAGTATTAGCATATTTATTAGTAAATTTTTATGAAGTTCTCTTTCACATGGATACTCTAAGTGGCTTTAATATGACAATTTGTAATTTTTTTTGAAAAGAATAAAGAATCAGAAATCTTGAACTTGATTGCTAGATATTCTTATACCATTAGTATTAACTGGAGCTGTTTTGAATTTTTCTTAAGTTGTACTATTATGTTTAGTGGACTAAAATATGGAAATCAAGATGTTAAATTCTTTACCATAAGTCATATTTTTTTGTAGTAGAGGAGTTACTTAAGCACAAGTAACATGTAAGTTTAGGGGATTTTGATACACCAAAAATATATACATTTTTAGACTCATATTTTATACTTATTTTTGTTGATATTTCACTTTAATGGAAGGTATTTTTATTGTTTTCTTGCAGTTTGTTAAATTTTAGGGTTTGGAGCAAAAAGAATGAAATTTAGAGTCAAAATGGAGAAGTGAAAATTTTGTTCAGCGCCAACGATGTCATTTGACAGAGAGCAGTGTAATAATTAATTGAATAATGCCGCCGACGGCGCCAAAGTTGGTTCAACCCCTATTTCTAGAAGATTCGACAATATTGGATGCTTTTTGAATATTTTTCGGAGGCACCTATTGGACAACCGACTCTAGGCTATATTTGGGGCCAAAATTCATCAGAAAAGGGGCTCCTTTTTTGTCATTCCTTGTTTCAATTCAATCTCATACACACCATAGACTTTTCCATCTTCATTCCACCATCATTTTTGGAGTCTATTAGTGAGTTTTCTTTAAGAATTTAGAGTTTTTGTGGTGAGATTAAGTGTGGATCTTTTTCTAAGAGTGTTGGAGAAGGAGAAAAGTGAGATTTCTTCTTTCTACATTTCCTAGGAAAGGCTACAAGAGATTTGCTTTGAGAAAGAGTTTCAGGTAAGTGTTGTTTGTTTATTAGTGTTGTATGAACTTTCTTTAATATATGAAATTTGTATTTTGTTGTATCTTTCTCATAAAGTCTGAGTTGTTTGCTTTGTATTTCTACCTACTCTGAGATATAGTGAAATGAAGAGATAATATGGATGTGCCAAAATTAAAATGTAAAATAATATGTGATGATTTTTCAACTCCAAACTTAATTTACTTTTTGATATGATCAATTGAATTGTTAAAATGTGTTGTGAAACATATGATCAGGGAAATAAAGTATGAGTTCTACAGCAGAGTGTGGATCCCATTTGATTCCATGAAAGAGTATTTCGGTCATGAAATTAAGTGCAAATAAATAGGGAAATATATATTATTGGGTGTATAATTAGAGGATCTTTAGGGTGATAGACTAAAATCCTCAATTTGGTCTTAGTTTTTAAAAACTAAAGCGAGAGCTAGCCTTAATGTGAAGGGAAGTAGGAGCTCTAGAGTGGGAGCCAGTATCCTCCTAACCTTGCCAAGGATTTAGAGACTAAACCTAGGATTAGCCAATGATTTTCTACAACACTGTATCAGAATAAAAAATTAAAAATCCTCCTATTTGGCACAATACATATTTTAAACATTTATCTCATCTCATTTTACTGAAATCTCATTATAGTACGAAAGATGTTTTTTAACATATAATCTCTTCGTCATATAAACATAGTTTAATTATTCAGTTGTTATTGTTTAAACTTTGCATTTTAGTTTTGATAGTAGTTAAATAATTTAGTTCTGATAATATCTCAACATTCAAAATTAGTGACAGTAATTTTGTTTTACTTTTCGTGAATTTCCTAGTTAATTTATCATTTCAAATTTAAACATTTCCCATGGGATCGATATTTGGTGCTTAAATAGAGAGTCCATTATTACTTGATAACAACACATATACTTGCGTAGAATACCAACATAAATTTCTTAAATTTCTTATTCATAAAATATTGCATCAAGCTTTGGCATTGATGCATAGCAGAGTCAACTTTATAATTTTACACAACTATATTATCGGGGATCACGACCTTGGTTAAACAGTGAGTTGGAGGGCTCAAAGTGATGTGGTTTGAATGGGAAACTTCTCCTCTTTGATGAAGCTTAAGGGCATTTCATTTTGGGGTTTAGTGGAGTTTTAGGAAATGGTCAGAATTTGCCCTGGATTTCTAGTGAGAAATTGGGCTTTGATAGTGGAAATGAAGGACTGATGACTTTGGGATTAAACTTATGAAAGCTTGAAGAGGCTTTGGAAGGATTTTAGTAGACTCTTCAAGGATTTGGATGATCTCTTCTTTTGGTTGTGGGAGGTAGGGTTTAAATGGAGGAGCTTGGGGTGGCCACCATGGTTGGTCAGTGGGTGCAAAGGCTTGCTGAGGTGGAGGGCTGAGTGGCACCAATGACCAATGGGGATGAGCCAACTCAGGAAGTTCAAATCTGGAGTTTAATGCTTGGGGTGGCTCTCATTTTTGGTGTTTTCCAGGCACTGATCCAGCCAGCCGACCAGGCTAGGGCTGGTGGTTAGGTGGTCAGGTGAGCCAGTGGGAGGTTTGATGATAATTACCTCTGAAGGTTTAATGCTTGATGGAAAATCTATTTGGGCTTAGCCAAATATGGGAATAGATCCCCATAAACAAGGGACCCTTGGTCCATGGATCATGTAGGGTGGGTTAGGTTGGTCTAGCCTGTTCCCTAGGGTCCAAATGTTGACTGTGGTGGTCTTGGGTTGGTCAATTTTGCTAGGTTTGGTCACAAGCATGACATGAGTTCAAAATCATGTCATGAGCTTGGATTTGAGTTTGGGTTTGGCTAGACTTTAAATTTGGCTCAATTTATTGATCAAATTTGCTTGGATAATTGTCAAGAGGAGTTTGGAAAAGGAATTAAGTGATTTTGAATTGATCTAGAAGGTCAATTTGATGGAATTTGGCCATATGTAAATTTTGGGCATTTGGGTTTGACTTGGGTTTGGATTGGGCTAAGTTTTGGATATGGTTCAATTAATGATCCAATTTGATCTAAAAGATTGTCAAGAAGAGTTTTGGATATCAATTGGGTAAAAATTTTGGAGTTAAGAGGTTCAATTTTGTGGGATTTAGGTTTTTGGTCAAAATTGGGCATTTTGGCTTAAGTTGGATTTGAGTGAGCTTTGAGTTCAAATTTGGGTCAACTGATTGTTAAAACTGATTTGCGGAAGTATTATAAAGAGTATAGAATCCACATTTGGGTAAATTGATTTGGTCACGGAGTTCAATTTAGAGGAATATAAGGGCATGGTTAAATTGGAGATTTTAGATTGGGCTTGAAATTAAGTTTAATTAGGCTTTGATTTAGTTTCAATTGGGATTTTGGATGATGAATTTGAGTTTGTAATTGAAATTGGAGAAGTTTGCAATCAATTTGGTGGAAATTGTGAGTGATTTGGGCAATCTAGGCCTTTAAGAGCAATTTTGAAATTTTGGTCAAATGGGTCAATTTGATAAAATTAGGCTCAATGGATGGTTCAAATTGATTTTGGGGACATTTCGAGCTATTTTAGAGATTTTTGAAATTTTTTGATTTTTTGGAATTTTTTGGGCATGCATTTTCAGGGTATTTTGGGAATTGTGAAATTTTTAGGGTTTTTGGCAATTTGCATGATTTGAAATGATTTTTGAAGAGAATTTGGGAAATTTTGGAAAATTTAGGGTTTAAGGGCAATTTGGTAATTTGGTGAAGTTTGGGGTCAGAAAGGGTCAAAATTAAGAATTTGGTGAAATTCAGTTGATTTGGGAATGTTAATTATAAAGTCATCCTATTTGAGCGATAAGACTAAAGGAACTCCCATTATGAATCTCCATGTGCTGGTCTTAGTCAAGCCCTAGCACAAGTCTAACGATTTAGGGGACCATCCACACTAGTTTCCAATAGAGTAGGGGATCAACTAAGCATATTTGGGTTAGGTTTTGGTTGTGAGTGCAGGTGCAAGTGTGTGTGTGTAGGACTGACCAAGACCACACCACCCATGCCTAACCCTAGGTCAAACAGTTCTATGGGTACTCCTCTTGAGCTCCCCTATATTGGTCCCACCTACTAAGTGCTAGAGGTTAGAACCAACATGTGGAACTTCAAGGTGAGCAAAGAAGAGTTTAGAATTTCTATTGGTGAGGGTACCATCACTAGTCCTCGAGGAATAGTCAATAAGAAAATCCTATGGCTAGATCCTAGGCTTCTAAGGAAGAAACTAAACCTCAACCAAAAGTGAGGTCAACAAGCTCATGCGACCCTATAGCAAAAAATGGATTGGATAAAGTCAAAATATCAATTATGCATTATATTTTTTTGTTGTGAACTTTGGGTATCGGTTTCAATAACGTCAGTCAACCAAGAACTAAATCAGTCACTCAGGCACCCACATCAGGGACAGGTGAACATTGTGGTGAATCAAGAATGACGCATCTCCAAAGTTTTAATCTACTAACCAGTTGTATTCATCTTGAATTTAATGAGAAGAAAAATCACTCTCCTAGGTGGACTACGTACTCTAACTCTAAATCAGTTGACACTTATTTATTAACCAATTTATCAAATATTAACACCATCAAGAAGAACTAAACATTAAAGTCTTGGTGAAAATTAAAATTATATAATTTTTTTTTGTCACCTTATTAAAAGATATCTCGATTGAGGGTACTCAACCTAATTTTTTTTCCCTTGAATATAGATACTTCCTCCCAAACAAGCAAGTTAGTTATGTCACATGCAAGTAGCCTTAAGCGATGCTCTTAATAGCTAGCTCAATCCCATTGAAGGGAAGGTCAACGACCTATTAGGAACTACTTATGTGTGGGTTTTGTCTATCATATGATTACGAGAATTATTATTTTTTATTATTTTAGTACTCAAAATGATCTCAAGGGAAGAAATTAACATATTGAAGTGCATTCATTAGAAGACTAATGTGCCAAAACTTGTCATGAAGTAAGTAGGTTGTACAACATAAGCATATGTGTCAAAAAATATGTGGTTTAAGATCCACATTTCGAGCCCATGAGGATAGTTTTAACAATTATTTTTGTAGAAAAATCTCTAGTCTACTAATTCTATTAACCTAGCTAGACATGATTGTAAAAGAGGTTTAACTCTTAAAATCCTAACAAAAGTAGAACGAATTGAAGATAGTATCAAACAAAGTAGTGGAGAATTCTTGGAAAGTTCTTCAAGAGTGATGAGGCCCGTGCTTCTATGATTTGGGGATTATGGTAGATCGTGGTGCTCCTAAATGTTTTCCTATGAGATAGTTGTCAACCAGAGATAGAAAGTTCTTCTTATGCCTATCTATAGGTGAAAGTAAAACTGGGATCCATGAACTTGAGATTTCCCCAATCTTCATGGCATTCCGCCGGAGTGTTCTGATCCCTTAGAAAGGTTGCAGAATCCTACTAGAATATATCTATCCTCTTAGGATTATGTGGTTAATATTTTTGTTTCAACTATACAACGGTTAGAGATCATAAATTCATGAAAATTTTGAACATTTTAGTTGACCAAACTAGGTGTAAATGAATTTCGGAGGTCAACCAATAATTTGAGCCTTGAAAGTTTGAAAAATGCTAAAAGAAAAATATCTCAGAAAACTATCATAAAAATCACTACTCCTACATCACATAGACATGAAAAAGTGTTTAACCATACATAATCAAAAAATCCACTGATAATAAATCCATGCAGATCTCCATTGTATGTAGAATAGAAAGTAAAGCTTATAAAAAAATCTTGTACTCTGTACAAGAGCAGCCCCCCTCCCTCTCATATAAGAACTCTTTAAAAACTTGTCGNATGAAAGCTACTGGTCCATGCATGCTTCTGAGTAAAATCTCAATTGCATGATGTTCT
>JXCR01138882.1:11143-22729 GCA_002079205.1 Phalaenopsis hybrid cultivar | reverse complement strand
CCAAATTTGGGTCCCAAGGGCAATTAGGTAATTTGGAGGTGCCTAGGGGCAAAAGATCAAGTTAGGTATTTCACATAGAATTGGATAAATATCCTTTCTAAATGAACCATGGATTAATGTACTGTGAAGATATGGTGTATCCTAGTTCTAAGTCAACACCTAGAGTTGACCCTAAAGCCAAGTAATCCTATAGGGACTCTTCTTGAATTCTCTTATAATGATCTTACCTACTAAATGCTTAGAGGTTAAGATCAATATGTGGATTTTCACGTTGAGTAAAAAAAAAAGAGTTTTGAATTTCTAATGGTGGGGTACCTCTTCTAATTTTCTAAGATTAGTCAATAGAAAAGTCCTATGGCTAGACCTAGGCTACTAAAGAAATTTCTAGACCTCAACCAAAAGTGAGGTCAACACCCCTCTTACGTAGACCTTTTCAACGACAAATGGTCGCTCCCAAATTGGCTCAAATTTTCTACCTATCTTGCGGTGTGCAAGAGTGGTTCTTTTGAGCACTAGGACAAGGTCACCAACTTTTAATGTCCTTGGGCAGACCAATTTGTCATGAGCTTGTACCATCTTTTCTTGGTAAAGTTCCAAATGTTGTTGTGCTTCAGGTCATTTTCCCTCAAGACTCTCAAGTTCATCAAGTCTGAGTTTTGCACTTTCTTCTATTTTAAGTTGGTTGGCGATAGCAACTTTGAGAGACGGCGTTTGAACTTCTAAATGTAGTACGGCCTCGGGCACGTACTCGAGCATGTTGGGTCTGCACTGAGTGGGAGTCGTGAACGTTGTCCGATAAGCCCACAAAGTTTCTAGTAACTTGTTGTGCCATTATCTTTTGTTTTCGTCTAGTGTTTTCTGTAAAATCTGTAGCAATTTCCTATTGAAGGCTTTAGCCACGCCATTTGCTATGGGATAGGAAATTGTAGAGTATATCCAATCCATCCTGTGCCCTTTGACAAAATTGTTGATTTTGGTGCTTTTAAAGTTTGTCCCATTATCAAAAATTATTCTTCACGGTACTCTGAAACAGTAGACGGTTTGGATTTTGAAGAATTGAAGAATGTGTTGTGTTGTAACCTCTCGTAACATTACTGCCTCTGCCCATTTAGAGAAATAATCTGTAGTGACAAGTATAAATCCGTGTTCTTTGAAGGATGGAGGGTCAATCAGACCTATTATGTCCGTGCCCAACACTAGAATGGCCATGAGGCAATGGTTGGGTGTAGCATGTTCGGAGGTTTGTGGAAGACCACCTCATGCATCTAGCACTGGTGACATCTTCTGGTTGTATCCATGCAGTCGGAAATCATTGTTGGCCAATAATATCTGAGCCTTATGATTTTCAATTTCATCTTCGACAATGACTGGTGAGTACCACACAATCTAGCATGTACTTCTTTGACAATATTCTATGCTTCTGTTTTGCTTAAAGATCGTAGTCACATAAGGTTAAACGATTTCCTATAGTAGACATCACCTACTAGAGCATGTGACATAGTTTTTTTTGTATTGTGATGTGCTTCAGACTTGTCCTCTGGTAGCTTTCCAGTATGCAAATATTCTATTAATGGCTTGCGCCAATCTTCATTGATATCCACAACCGTAATTATCATTTCTTCTTCTTTCCCAAGCTTGTGTAGAGTTTTTATGTTGATCCGAGACAAAACTTGTCTTCCTTGTATTGTGATATCATTGGAATCCTCCGGAGGACATGACAATTCATTTTCAAGTTTTTCTAAAGCGTCAGCATGGGCATTATCTCCCCTAGGAATCCAATAGAAAGTTACACTGGGGATCTGTACTAGCAGCTTCATCATGTACTGATGGTATTCTGCTAATCTCGATTTTAAATATTTATATTGTTTGGCGACTTGCTGGATGACGAGTTGTGAGTCACCATAGATGGCAATGTCTGTTATATCTACTGAGATTGCCAACTCTAATCTGGTGATTAAGGCTTCATATTCTGTTTCATTTTTGGTACATGGCTCTATCAGGTGGTATGGGAACCTCAAAATACCCTTATATGGTGTGTTAAAGATCAATCTAATGCCTGCTTTGCCTAGTATAACTGTGTCTGATCCTTTGTCCTTTTTATCTGATGAAGCTCCGTTGAAGTACATTTCCTAGTGTTGCGCACTAGAGAATTCTATCTGTAGTACCTGCTCATCTTGTAGTTCATCATTAAGAGGGGACTCAGCTGGAAGTGGGTGTGCAACAAGGAAGTCTGCTAAAATCTATGCCTTGATAGTATAGAGGGGAACAAAAGTTATATCAAATTGCAATAAAATCATCGAGCATCTTGCTAGACGCCCAAAGAGTGTTGGTCGGGTCATCAAATATTACAACAAATTAACTTTTGAAATTAGGGTAATCTTATGAGAAAACATGTATTGTCTAAGGTTTTGGGCTGCAAAAATCAAGGCTAGACAATGCTTCTCAATAGGTGGATATCTTATCTCCATCGCAATTAGGCAGGGACTCAAGTAGTAGAGTATGTTTTCCTTACCCTCGTCATTGACTTGGGCTAAGAGAGCTCCAAGAGTGTCGTCTAAGGCCACGGTATAAAATATCAAAGGTTTCTCTGGGAAAGGGGTTGCCAAAACAGGAGGTGTCATTAAATATTGCTTAACATCCTCAAATGCCCACTGGCATTTCTCTTCTCAAATGAAATTGGCATCCTTTTTAATTAATGCCAAGAAGGGCTAACTCCTACCTAAGAGGTTAGAAATAAAGCGTCTCAGATATGCCAACTTTCTTTGGAAGGAACGTAGTTGCTTTAGACATTTCCAAGATAGCTTTAATCTTATCTGGGTCAATCTCGATTCCCTGATGACGGACAACGAATCCTAGAAACTTCTCAGAGGTAATNTTATAATGATCTTACCTACTAAATGCTAGAGATTAAGATCAATATGTGGAATTTCAAGTTAAGTAAAAAGAAAAGTTTTGAATTTCTAATGGTGGGGTACCTCTTCTAGTTTTCTAAGACTAGTCAATAGGAAAGTCCTATAGCTAGACCTAGGCTACTAAAGAAATTTCTAGACCTCAACCAAAAGTGAGGTCAACAAAGCCTCATGAGGGGTAACCAGGGTATATTTTTCCCTCAGTATCCAAGATATCCTCCATATGAGCCTGCCACTACTTGACATAGTGATGAGAGTGATGCTGAGGAAGATGATGATTAGACTGGTTTTATAGTTTAGTTTAATTTTTTTATATGTATTGATGTGAACTGTTTGTGGTGTAGTTATATAGTACTTTTTGTTGTGTTTTGTGTTGAATTTGTTGAGACTGTTAGTTTTGTTTGTGTTTTCCTTTGTTAGACACTGTTGTAATGTATTTTTATTTTTGTGGTATAAATTGTGTTAATTGTGTTGTTTAATGTATTTAGTTAGTTTGTATTGAACTTAATTCTGATCTTAAGAAGGTTTAGAATATTGCTAACATTAACTTAAAAACTTCATGCTTTAAATTTTCAATTTACTACCAGATATTTTCTTTATGTTGCAATTGTTAATATTTGTTAGTGTGTTTGTTTGCTGTTATAATATTGTTCACTACATAGAAGTCTAATGAATCTCTATATGTAAAGTAAGTTAAAATTTGATCAATTTAATTTTTACTCCTATTTTTAATTTTTGTGGTTGTATATTTAGGATGTAAAAATTTCTGTTAGCATGTTATTTTTAAATTTTCATTTCTGCTAATATTTATATATGCTACTAAAATAATTTATTCTTTTAAAAATTTAAGTTTGAGGGGAGGATGAAATTAAAAGAAAAACTTGAAATTTATTTGTTCTCAAATGTATTTCAAATAAATTTGATTTTGATTTGAAGAAAATGATAATGTATATGAAGTTATATTAGGGAAGAAAAATCTTTGGTTTAGAAATGAGTATGAGAATTTACTTAAAATTTATAGTAATGAAGAAAAAATAATATATATGGTCTTTTTATTCACATTTTTATACCTATTTTTGAGATATTACGCTTTAATGAAAGGTATTTGTGTGTTTTTTCTTTCAGATACAATCAAATGGATGAAAAATGGTAAAAGGAGTAAAAAAGGATCAAATTTGGAGCAAAAATGAAGAAGGTGCAAAAATGAACTGAGACACATAAGCACCCAAAAGTAGCGCTTACGTGCCAGTTATTCAGAGAGAGCCACGCCTAAGAGCTAGGTATCCCGCGCTTAAGCGCCTGAAGTAGTTATTTGATGATTCATTAAATTTGGATGACTATTTGAAAAGGTGTTTGAAGCAACCCTTGGAAAATACTTGGGAAATAGCTTATGGACATGAAAATTCATTCAATTGGCTTTTGAAAGAAGGCAACTTCTAGAAGATTTATTGAATGGAGACACATTTTGAAGAGACACCAAGGTATCTCTTGGATTTTTATTAAATATGAATTGGATCATCAAAGGGGCAGGTCAATCCACATCCAACAACCATCATTCATCCAAGTTACCGCCTCCACGCCGTCGTTAGCCACCTTTTATTTTATTTTGAGTTTTAATTTGTATTGTGAGTGAAGAAAGAGAACTTAAATGAACTTTAAGACATTTGGTGGAGAGGATTTGAGATAAGTGTTTATCTTTGTTACTATATTTTGTTTTAATTTAGATTTCTTGTTTGTGTGCATGATCTCTACTTTTAAACTCAATTGTGGTTGTGTTTTCTCCATAGATTTTATGTATACTTCTTTTTTTCCGTAAAATGATAGGTGATTAAGCATTAAAAGAAAATTGTGTGAAGTAATATATTTTAATGTTGGAAGAATTTGTGATGATTTTAAACCTTGTACTTTATTTACTTCTTGATTTGGCCAATTAAGATGTTAATACATGTTGTGAGAACATGTAAGACCTGAGATGGTATTGTCTCAGTCAACAAATGGTAGGAATCTAATTTGATTTCACGAATGATAATGTAGTTCATGAGGTTGAGTGCAAATAAATAGGGAAATAAACTTTGAAGGGTATAGAATTAGAGGACTTTAGAGTGACCAGCTAAAGCCACCAATTTGATTTATATTTTTAGGTTTTTATATGAGATGTTAGCCCCCAGGTGGAAGGAGAAGAGCGAACTCTAGAGTGAGAGCTAGTATCTTCCCTACATAACCGGTCTTCAAAACTATTCAACTATAAATTATCCAATGTTTTTTATAGAATCTCTAGTAAGGGTAAAAAAATATTATTGCTCCTATTTAGCACAACACAATTAGAATACTTCCACAATAGAATTTCTATACTTGTTAATGATTCAAGATAAAAATATATATATATTATTTTTACTGCCTTCATCTTGCTAGTATTTTGTTAAGTTAATTAGTTGCTTACTTTATTTTAAATTATCAAAAAATTACAAAAAAAAATTGAAATTTCATTCTTATTTTAGCATCTAGAGTTTAATTAAGAATATTTTGCTTAGTAGAATTTTTTTAACTAATTTCTTTTTTGGTAAAGTTGCATATTGTATTTATCCCTCTAGGTTCGATATTCGGGGCTTAATCAAGATATCCTATGTTACTTGATAACGATAGATATACTTGTGTATTAACCCATATTTAAATATTATAACTTTATTCTTATTTGCTTCATAGTAAAGAATTTACCTAGCTTTTACTTTGGATCAAGTTTTTGGCTTTGTTGCAAAGAAAGAATCATTATTAAGGAAATTAAGCATATAATCACATACATCGCAGTTAACATCTATATAGAAAGTCTAACCAAAGCCCTATCCCAATTGATATCCAAAACTCTTCATGGAAATCCCTTGGACTAATTTGAACCATCAATTGGGTTTAACCAAAGCCTTAGCCCAATCTAAATCTAAGGCTAACCTAAATCCACCAAAACTGNAGTCCTATGGCTAGACCTAGGCTACTAAAGAAATTTCTAGACCTCAACCAAAAGTGAGGTCAACACCGTGTTTCTCCTCTCTCGACTACGAGCATATTTATTCAAGGACCCCTCTTCTTGCGTTACCCGTCTCTCTCGACCCTGCTCCCTCTTCCGCGATTCTTCTGCCCCAAGTATCTTTCTCCCGTGGACCTGTGGCTCTAGTGCCTATTTTTCGGTTGTGAGTGGGTATTTCAGTAACCCTTACATTTCTCTCCCTCCCTCCCTCCCTCCCTTCTCTCTCTCTCTCTCTCTCTCTCTCTCTCTCTCTCGCTCGCTCTTTCCTTCTGCTCAAATTTTGGTGGTTTGTGCAGTTTGTGCTCTATGCGGTGGAGGTAGTTCTTCGATTTTGTAGATCACTTCGGTTGGTAGTTTTTTCGGTTTTATATTACTCCATTACGTCATGTATTCTCTCATCCCCTCTCATTTTTCCTCTTCGGCTAGGTTTAGTGGTTGTGCGGAGTTCCTTCTTCTTCCTGTCTTATTTGTTCTTCACCTCTTTTCTCTCTTCTCTATGTGGTTGTGTGCACTATGCTGGTTGGTTTTCATCTTTTAGCTCAGTTTTGGTGGCTCTTTGTTTTATCATTTTTTTTGTGATTTTCAGTTTGATATGCTCAACAATGTGGTTTTGATGCTTCATGTTGCATCGAAACAGATTTTGGTTTATGCCTTTGATGCAATGTTGCTTGGGTTTGTGTTTTGCGGTGATCTTTGGATTTTTGTTGCTTTACCTTGTTAGCAATGTTTCGGGTCCCGTATATATGGTATATTGGATTTCTTTTGGTGCTTATGTTGTGAGGAATTGGGATATCTTTATGAACTTTAATATTTTAGTGGGAAATTTGAAAATTTAATGGAAATTTGTGCTGGAATTTGGTGTTGGATTATTGGCTTGGAGTTTTTGGTGTGGTGTGTGGATGTGTTGGTGTGTGGATGTATTGGTGTGGTTTTGTGGTGTGGTATGGTTTATGGTGTGGTGTGGTTTGTGGAAGTTTTGGTGTGTGATTTGGAGTTTGTGGTGCGGTTTGTGAATGTGTTGGTGTGTGTTTTGGAGTTTGTGGTGTGGTGTGTAGATGTGTTGGTGTGGTGGTTTGTTTTATGGTGTGGTGTGGTTTGTGGATGTGTTGATTTGCAGTTTGGAGTTTGTGGTGGTGGTGTGTGGATGTGTTGGTGTGGTTTGTGGTGTGGAGGTTGTGGTTTGGAGGTTGTGGTGTGGTGTGGTTTATAGTGTGGAGGTTTTGGTGTGGTGTGGTTTGTGAATGTGTTGGTGTGTGGTTTGGATTTTGTGGTGCGGTGTGTGGATATGTTGGTGTCGTGGTGTGGTTTGTGGTGTGGAGGTTGCGATTTTGAGGTTGTGGTGTGGAGGTTGTGATGCAGTGTGGTTTGTGGTGTGGAGGTCGTGGTGTGGTGTGGCTTGTGGTGGGGTTTGTGGATATATTGGTGTGTGGTTTGGAGTTTGTTGTGTGGTGCATGGATGTGTTGGTGTATATGTGTTAGTGTGGTGGTGTGATTTATGGTGTGGAGGCTATGGATTAAAAATTGTGGTGTGGTTTGTGGAGGTTTTGTTGTGTGGCTTGGAGTTTGTGGTGTGGTGTGATGTGTGGATGTGTTGGTATGGTGGTGTTGGGTGGTTGTGTGGTGTGGACGTGGTGGTGTTGGGTGGTTGTGTGGTGTGGACGTGGTGGTGGTGGTGAAGGGTGTTTGTGTGATGAGAAGGTGGTGGTGTGGTTTGTGGATGTGTTGGTGTGTGGCTTGGAGTTTGTGGTGTGGTGTGTGGATGTGTTGTTGTGGTTTGTGGACGTATTGGTGTGTGGTTTCAAGTTTGTCGTATTGTGTATGGATGTGTTAGGTGTGGATGTGTTAGTGTGGTTTGTGGATTTGCTGGTGTATGGTTTGGAGTTTCTGGTGTTGTGTGTGGATGTGTTGGTGTGGTTTGTGGATGTGTTTGTATGTGGTTTGGAATTTGCAGTGTGGTGTGTGGATGTGTTGGTATGGTGGTGTCGGGTGGTTGTGTGATATGGAGGTTGTGGTGGTTGTGGTGTGTGGTGTGGAGGTGCCGGTGGGGTGTGTGGATATGGTTGTGTAGAAGTCGTGGTGATGATATTGCGACATTACAATTTTTCTTTATTTTGCGATGTTGTGGCATTCTTATTAATGTTAATTGGTTTTTTTTCATCCTAGTAATACAATGGCTAAGACTAAAGAGCTTGGTTCATCTGCAATGTGGGACAAAAAACAAAATAATATTTTGTATCCTTTACCTCAAATCTGAGAAATATACCTACAACCTATTTTAATAAGGAATGGTGGCAAAATATTATCAGAAAATTCAAAAAAATAACAGGCTGAGAGTATGATATGATTCAATTAAAAAACAAGTGGGATTAACTCAAGAAGGATTGGAAAATCATGAAAAATTTGAAACGAGGGTCAACGAGCTTGGGGTTGGATTTGATGAAGCAAATAATGGATGCTTCCGAGGAGTGGTGGGTAGAAATACTTGCGGTAAGCATTTTTGAAATGCCCCCTAATTTGGTCAATTTTTATTTTTATTTTTAAATTGAACTAGAAGTGATGTGCATATCTTATTTTTTGTATTGTTCTGCAGTGGATTTTTTTTCTAAAGTATTAAATATATTGGTATAACGATTATGTTGCAAACAATTTTACTATATTGGGGCAGAATTTTTATTTGTTCAAAAACAACTGCAGCACAACTGTTTTCAAACTGCAAAAAACAAAAGTCATCCAGCTTATCTGCAATAGCTTCCTGTGTTAATTACTACTCAACAACTGATTAATAAGTTCCAGCTGCTCCAAACATACCCTTAATAGTGAGTTGCATGATTACTAAAATTAAGTGAGTGACTATTAAGGGTCTATTTGGGGCAGCTATAGCGTAATAAATAAGTTGTTGTGCAACAGCTGCCACAGAAAGTTGTTGCGGACAAGCTGGATGTTGTTTATTTTTTTGCAATTTAAAAATAGTTGTGCTACAACTATTTTTGAACAAATGACCATTATGCCCTTGTATAGTAATGTTGTTTGCAATAGAACTATCATAGCAATACATTTTATTTATAAAAGAAAAAATCCAATTGAGAACATTATAAAAAAAGACAGAAGTGAGTATCATGAAATTAAAAAAAATTTATTAAAATAATAATTAATAATATGATAATATTATTTTTAAAATGCAGACAGTGTATGTCACGAACTAAGTCGTCCTCAGGGATACTCTTCATATCTAATCACTCTTGATAGCAGAATATTTCGGCCCATCTGCCCATAAAAAAAGTCATAGTTTTTAATGATTCTCCGCAGGCAGCTATGTGGCTGAAGTGAGTTAGTAAGGAACTTTAAAGTTTACAATGACAGTGCAATCCTTAGGACATACTAGAAGCCCTCAGGCTCATCTTTCCTGAATGTTTTAAAAGGTATCCTATTAAACATAGCACAAGTAAAAATTCATAATAGAAGTAATTAATTATAGTTTTATGCAACTGTGAGGTTTTAAAAAACTTAATATACCAACCAACAAATCTATCACTACAAGAAGACAACATACCTTATAAAAAAAAAGAATTATTGATTCTCTTTAACCCACACAATACCAAAGTTGGGTGTATCACATGTGCATATCACTAAAAAAGGTCATCCAGAATAACCTCAAAATCTGTAACACCAAAAAAAAAAGAGAGAAAGTTGTATTTATTAAGATTTTATATGTGATACCAACCAATAACGACAAATAAGTCATTTGAGTGTATAAAGAAGTTTTGTTTAACTAGGTAAGCATTTCTTCCTATCACTCTAGAAACCTCTGAGTTACTCCCATCAAAAACTATCTCCCAATCTATTTGTACTGTCCTATGGACTACTTTTCCTTCACCCAATAGCGCAATATGGTTTCTACTAGTTGTTAAAGTCATAGCCCTCTCGGATCATTATGGATTCATAACATGTTTTATCATATCAATTGGCCAAATTGATAAGTAAATGAAGCATGAAGTAAAAACCATCACTATATTGAATAAAAACTTATTCTAAATGTATCCACATATCCTACACATACTGCTACGTCATCACAAGAGAAAGGTAAAAAAGATCTACTCACAATGCATGAAGAAAATACAACAATCCATTATCTTACAATAAAGGAAATTCAAACACATTTAATTTACAATTAATATAAGTCAATATAAAATGAAAAACTTATCTTTCTTCTTGAGAAAAGAAGTGAAAACCCCTCCCCAAATGATCTACAAGTGTTCCTTGGACTGCTTACAGCAATCATTTTACAATATCTACTCAATTCTCTCCAAGAAAATGCAGAAAAATACAAAATCTAACTTTGAACTTATTGACCTCACATTTGGGTGAGGGTTACGGGTCTTTCCTTTAGTGACTAGGATCTAGCCTTAGGACTTTCCTAATGACTATCTTAGCATCTTAGAAATGGTACCCTCCTTCTCTTTAGCCATTTCAACCAAATCTCTGTTCTCTATGTTGGTTCTATATGTGATCAATAATCTTTAATACAAAGATTAGAGATTACATAAGGGAACCCTGATGAGAATTCCTATAAGACCTATGAACTATAGAAAAATCTTGCACTGTTCTACACCTTTTGGACTTCAATACATTGCATCGTCATTAATAACCACCATGATTATCATAAACATTGCATTTTCATATCACAACATTGCAATCATTACACTCATGGGGCTGACCAAAATTATTTGAACCCAGAGTCACCGATAAGTTCTAAAAATCACACTAAATCATTCCTTATGTCTTCATGAGAATTTTGACTGTAATTTTGTCATACTTCAAAACAACTTTTTGGCACTTTGACACCAAAAAAATGAATACTTAAAAAATACTTTGGGGATCATAAAACCTTCCACATTGATCGAAAATGACCCGATCACTGTCGTTTGACTTCAAATTTTTTCTTAACCATCTCGAGTCTTTCAATCAACCTTTTGACCACTTTGACCAAAGTCTGCCAAAATTACCAAAATGCCACTATTGGACCAAAAATTCTCAAATCCTCCAAAATCATTTCAAACACCCCTAAAATCTATTCTTAACCATCCATAGGATCCAATCTGATCAAATTCACTCACTTTGACCAAAATCCCTAAATTGAGCTTAATAATCAATCAAATACCTCAATTTCAAATTCACATCGAATTCAACATGACTAGATCCAATTTCAATTGAATCCAAATCCACTTAATTGACCCATAATCAATTTCCAAAACGATCGATCACGAACAAAAAATTCGATGAAAAATAAATTTGACGCATTTTTGATCGATCGTAGAAAAAGTAGTCCGAATGACCCCGGATGACGAATATTGATTTCACCTAGGAAGGACGTTCATTTCACCGTGATGACACGTTCAGCAAAAAATACGCGGAGAGATTTAAATAATAATAATAATATTATTATTATTATATATAAAATAAAATAAAATAAATCCTATTATCCTATCACATTTCAACTCACGCATGCATCAATAATATATATATATATATATATATATATATATATATATATATATATATATATATATATATATATATATATATATATATATATATATATATATATATATATATATATATATATATATATATATATATATATATATATATATATATATA
>JXCR01138881.1:373941-412735 GCA_002079205.1 Phalaenopsis hybrid cultivar | reverse complement strand
AACATATATACTTGATGTTTATTTTTTAAACTAATTTCCTTGTATTTTTATGAAGACAAATAAATTCTTTCGCAAATATAAATGCTTAATTTCAAAACATTAATTGCTTGCTGAACATTGGCATTACCATTTAATTTTCTTGGATTATAGCCATAAATTATCTCAAGGAGTGTTTACTTCATTTTTTTAGTTAACGTAGTATTGTATTTAGGGCTGTCAAAACGGCTCGTTGTTCGCGAACAGCTCGTGGTCGGCTCGTTAAGAAGCTTTTGTTCAACTCGTTGGCTAAAGAGCCGAACACGACAAAACGAATAAATATTTGTTCGTTCGTGTTCGGCTCGTTTTGGCTTATATATATATGATGAGTAGTATTTTTAAAAAAATTAATTAACTACAAGGCTATAAAGCTTTATAATCAATTAAAAGGTTTAATTAAGAAAATATAATAAAAATTATTAAATTAGATTCAAATGATGTTTTAAATCTTGCCCCAATCTTTAACATCTTATGGCTACGTGGGGTTGTCAAAACGACTCGTGTTCGGCTCGTTAAGCAAACGAGACGAATACAAACACACTTTTTGAGCTCGAAATATAAACAAGCCGAACACGAGCTGAACCTGGGCTTGCTCGTGTTAGGTTCATTTACACCCCTAATTGTATTTCAATTCTAACTTATTTAAGTGTAAATCCTAATTCCCCAAGTCTTTTTCTAATTGTGCACCACAATAATTTTTTTATTTTTATGTAGACAAATGAGGTTATTTAAATAAAAATAATAATAATAAACAAAAATCAATATTTCGATTTCAGAACTCAAAGGAAGAAAATGAATGATGAAGTTGATAGGATTCATAGTGATGTGGGGCGGATGATACATCTCATCAAATGCAGTAATAAGGGGGTATTTCTCCATCATCCACGTTACATCTAATAGACGTACTAACCCATCTAATGTAGATCTTATGCCTGCCATTAATCAGGTGAAAAATACAGTCTTCCGCTTGAATGATGAGTTTATAACTAGTACTATTATGAGTTCGTTTCTAATAACACTATCATTTTCATCGAAAGAAAATAATATGCCTAAGAATTGGAATAAATTAAGACTATTAACATCTCTTATGTCTTTAATAATGTTCTACCTAAAATTTAAGCCACTTAACAATTCATTTTTTATTTTTTATGTTTTGGGAAATTGAGGGACACGCCCCAAACGCTAACACTAAAAATTATATTTTGGGCCCGTTTAGGGCAGCTTATAAGTGCGGCAGCGTTTTTGAAAACGCAGCTTAACTGTTTGGTTTGCTCGTTTTTGAAAACGTTGTCGGCCGCATTTGAGTTTTATACACTAAAAATTAGGCCGTGTTTCAAGATAAGCGCACAAGCTGTCCCAAACAGACCCTAAATCAAAAGAATGATTATAAAAGAAATAAAGGTTGTATAAACACTAGGAAAAAAGGAAAAAAGTAAAAAAGGCCAAACAAATTAAGCTCAAACAAACCATATAAAAGAACAAAAGCTTCTAATGTTATCAATGACAAAACAACACCATCCAAGACAAACCAAGTAAAATTGGTCCACGAAATGCTTGACAGCTCGGGCTTCAAACAGGTGGAAATCTTATACGAGAATAAAAGGCAACAGAGCGAACAATTAAGAAAGACTCGGATTGAGGCAAGGAAACAAATTGGAAGAATCTCAATACGGTGAGAAAAATAAAGGGGCAGCCACTAGACCAAAGAATATGCTGAATGACAGGTGGGGTAGTGTGTAATAACTGATCAAGCAGCTGTCCATAGCAGCAGATATATGGAAAATAGGAAAAGACCAAATGTACTAAATGCAGTTAATGAAAAGAAGCCCTTCCCAATAACAAGCCGATTATTCCGCATGTAATGTGCACATCTGGTCCTAATTCTATATAGAAATGAGATTTAGAATAAATGTATGAGACACAAGCAAACAGCTTATGGTCCTCGTCATGAGTTTCCACCCTCCTAGTGCCTCAAAACAAGTGCTCGTACCTTATTTCAAATATAGACTCTCCTAAGAACTCTAAAAAGTATACAGGAAAGTAAAAAAAACTTTGGTCTGCATGAAAATAAGGTTAATATAAAGTTACCTACATGCAACATAGTGAGTCATGTCCGGTGGGAGGAGAGCTAAGCCGTATTTGCAGAAACTACAATTAGATAAATCATTACGGCTCCTCCCTGTTAAACATGGCTCCCTGTAAGAAAATCACCCCTAATATACTAATACGTGTTCCCTGTAAGAAAACCACCCCTAATATACTAGTACATGCATCTCACACCAGGTAAACACACAAAAGTGTACAAAAAGTGATGCTTGGCTAGGGCAGTCAAACCAGTATAGAATTATAGCCAAGTCATCAAAAAAGACTGCTTAACACTCTAGTCCTAGCCAAGCACACCGTCTATTACATAGTGTCTTATCACAACATCTAAGTGAGTGTAGGGTTAAGGTAAAAAGGTCGACGTACATTTTGATGGGGTCGTCTTCCCTAACCCCATTCAAAGGATTCAAGGATTCTAAGAGGTGCCACTAGATGCAAGTTTTATAAAACTTAAGTTTCAAAATGCTGACCTTATGTATGGTCTAAGCTAAGGATGCAAGTAATTTCACAATATATTTTAAAAATATGATTCATATAAGTAAAAAATATATATAAATTTTTATACTTTTAAAATAGGTCCTAAGAAGGAAAAGCCTAGCGGCACCTATTAGACCCCTTGGAACTATAACACAACATACGCGTGTCAGTCTCGGTGTGATATCTAGTATTGCCCACCAACACATCCTCACGAGCAATGTTGGCTATCACAACATGACTAACAAGGATTCACTCAGCTAGCAGATCTAAATTCATTGTCAAGAAGATAAAGGAAGCACGTGCGAATGCAAAGTAATCCAACATGTAGTGATCGCCTCATAAAGGTCGAAGTGATCACAAGATAGCAAGTATTCATCGCAAGTATATAATGGTGTATACTAGTGACTAATATGTTGACAGTGCAAAGATGCACATGTAAGGCACGACGCACAAGCAGTATTTTGTTTGGCCTTCTAGCGTATACGACGCCACGAGGGAGAATTACACCTTGCCCCAACAACGACCAAACACACATGCAAATGACAGACACATACAAGGTATGGCGCATCATGCAAGCAGACAAACAAACACATGCCTCATGCAAAGGAACGTTCTCGTGACGGCGTAAGGTGTTATCATGGGGAAAGTGGGCACCACTACTCGTGTATAACCGTTTTGGAATTTGAGAAGCCTGACTCGAGCTTAATGAGAGACATGTACCCAAATGGGAATCCATCGCATACTAGGCGAGTTCGAAGACCAAGGGGCATGATCCAAACCTAGAGATGTGATGGTTGTCCAAATATGTGCTGTAGAAAAGGTATAAAAGTGTGTTTTCCATTATGGGGGAAATCACACATTTGGTGGGCTTGGTTTCCAAGCCATCCCCAAAGAAGACAAATGAGTGTCAACTATGAGTGTGCAAGAACAGTGAATGAGATGGGCACATGCGTATGACATTCAAACATACAATATGCTTATGAAAACAAACATTTGAGAGTGCATGAGTGTAAGTACGAGCACGCAGGGGCGTGATGCACTATGACATAAGGATGTCAAGATATAGGCACAAAGTGTCATGCCAAAGTGGTATGTAAACCCACTACAAGCATATGAGAGCATGTGCACACAGATGCACCATGACGTGCAGGAATGAATGAATGTGTTCACACAAATGATAGAAACAAACATGCAATCATACTACATTCAAGTGGAGTCAATCAATTTGAACAAGCTGGTGGTATCCAATCAGTCTAAGCAACTGAGGGTGATCAAATGAACTAATCAAACTGATGGTGGTTGATCAATCAAACCGACAAAAAAGGTCGATCCGGCCGGTAGCAGCCAATCAGTTGAGTTGATGAAAGTGACAATTGGACCAATGTTGGTGGCCCATTGAAAAAAGGGCCGGTCGAATCGATCAAATCTGTTGTAGTTAATCAGTCGAGCCGATAAAAAAGGTTGATTGAGTCGATCAGTCCAGTGGCGGCNGGGGGGAGCCGATAAAAAAGGTTGATTGAGTCGATCAGTCCAGTGGCGGCCGATTGGTCTAGTCAATAGAAGTGATCTATTAGGTCAGTGTGGGCGGCTAATCGATAAAGAGAGGTCGTTCAAACCAATACAGCTGGTGGAGTTCAATTATACAAGCTGACGAAAGTGGTCAATTGGACTTGTGTAGACAGCCAGTCGACAACGCATGCAAAAACGGCATGTGTTATGCACATGCAAATTCAGGAAAGGAATGAAATCCAATTGAGCTTGATGATGAACTAGACTCGCCTTAACGCCTCATGGGATTCTAAGGTAGGATGGTACAAAAATTTGACAGTTAATTATTGTATGGAACAACAATTAACTATCATCATTAGCCCAGCACGTCACAAAAGATTTCAAGAGGGGAAATTCCTTCATGATCTATAGAATGGTGAATTTCATAAGAATTTCATTCTTTAGACCACCAAGTAAATTTCATTCTTCCCATCCAAAGAATAAAATTGCTGGTATAAATGTGAGATTATCGGTATCCCGAATTAGGGGTTTTGGGAGCTAAAGCTAGGTAGGTAGGCTTTTCTTTTGGATTTTTTTGGGAATATCTAAGGCTCCTAACCTATGGTGTTTCCTCTAAGCACAAAAATCCTAAATTCTTAGAACTCTAACAGCATATCTAGAGGCTCTAAGAAAAAAAAATAAGAGTTTGAAGAAATCTCACCGCCACAAATCTCTTCACAGAAAAAGGAGGAGAAAAGGAGAGAGATTTTGGTGGAGGAAGAAGCGGAAGAAGAAGAAGCAAACCTCTTTTCTCAGCCTTTTCTAGTTCTCTCCACTCCAAAGCCTCCAAAAAATCCTACAAGCTTCAATGAAGAAGACCACTCTAGCTCTCATAAAACCCGAAGAAGTAGAAGACCTCCCTAAGAAGAAAACCAATTATAAGAGAGAAGAATGGAGGTGATGATTAGAGAAAGATTTTAGTGGAGGAAGAAGATGAAGAAGAAGAATTAAGGGCTTTAAGAAGAAACCCCTTTTCTCAGCCTTTCTTAGTACTTTCCACTTCAAAGCCTCCAAGACATACTTCAAGCTCTAAGGAAAAAGACCACTCTAGCTCTCACAAAACCTGAAGAGCAAAAAGACCACCACAAGAAGAAAACCAACTAAAACATAGAAGAATGGAGGATGAGAGAGGAAATTTGGTTGCACCTCCACTTTTGTTTAGATTGGCATGCATTTTTCTTTCTTCAAAGCCTTCCAAGTGTCCCAAAAGAGCCACATGGCTGCTCCAGCTCTCCCTATGCAAAATATCCCATAATTATTCTCTTAAATAAGCTTTTTCTGCTCCTTAAGAGGTGTTTCTGGAAGGGTTTTGTGGAGATGTTGAGGAGAAAAATTGGTTCAAAAAGTAGACTGGCGCCCAGGAGCAAAAAATTTGGTGCCTGGGTGTTGGGTCTAGTGCCTAAGCGCCACCCCCGATCACCTACTTTGTGCGCTCTCGGTTTCAGAACATTCTGGGGCTGTTTAGGGCACAGGGGGGACCTAGACTGGCACCTAGGCATCTGGGCATGGAACCCAGGCATTTGGGATAAGCACCTAATTTTTTTCTTATCACTTTTGAGTGTTGTGTTGTTCTGAGCATCTAGGTGCTCAGACTTGAGTCTAGGCTCCCGGGGACTGACGTCGATATGGTTGAAACCTCGATTTTTGTGTAGGTCATCTGATGGAGGGTTTCTTCAATTTGAAAGCTATGGGAGTCTACATATGGCTAAAATATGGTCCCATAACTTGAAAAATGATAAATTTTATAGTTTTTTCTTCAGCAAAAATCTATCGCCGACGGGCACTCTAAATTATAGTGTGGGCAAGTTGCCTTAAACCCTAACTTTTTCAAGACACGTGTAGAAGGGTTTCACCACTTCACTTGACCGTGAGACCTCATATGAATATTTCATGTTCTTTAAACACCAAAGCGGACATCAAACATGTCTCATATTGTGAATGACACCATCCAACGGTGGATTCTCTTAGGATAAACTGAATCATCGTAGAACCTGGTTTTGTGACTTGAACATGTACTAGGAAGTCTCAAATGGGTTTCTTGGGCTACGAAATGCTATGAGTGAATAATGAATCATCTTGAGTAAGTCAACTGTACACCCTACAGTCATGACATAAAAAATTGATGCTAACAGAATTTCCAACTAATTTTTTGTTGTAATTACATGTACTAAGATAAAAAAAAATAGATATAATCTTATATAGGTGTCATAATTTATACTATCCTAAAAGGCATTATATTTTTTTAGCAAAACATATATGATCTATTAAACATACAAAGTATTATAACCATGAGAAAAAGGGGCCTATAAATAGAGGCAAATGTAAATTATCCACATGCAATAGAAGAGAAAGAGAGCGAGGAGCAGACTAAGAAACAAAAAAATCCTGAGCAGAACAACCCCTTTTAGAGTTAATTGGCAGGCTGATTGTCTTCCTTATGAATATGAGACCAAAAAATCTGCAATGATTGAGACAATGTGAAAATTCTTGTCACATGTAAGTGAATAAACCACGGATAGCTTTCCATACGAGAACATCTCTAAAACACCAATGAGTCCATTAATATTTGTATTTCAGATCAACACGTGCAAATAGCTATCTGTAAGGCATTAATGACAGCATCGGCTTCAACAACCAGAAGAGAAATTGTTGTAGTAAGAGGAAAAAAATAGGTCAAGTTGTTCTTAGCACGGTCCCTAAACACACCCCCAATACTAAATCTTGAACCCAAGAAAGTACCATCAAAATTCCTCTTGATCTACCCCATAACAAGAGTAGAACACATCACCAAAAGTGGTTTGGACTTTTTGACATGAGATACAAGAATGTTTAGGTTCGAATAAACTTCAAACAAGCTCTTACCATCAGATTTTTAAATTTTCCCATGTCTGATATTTTTTTGTAAAAATGCTATGTTATGGAAAAAATAGTTGAAGCATTAGCAATAATTTCCTCTTTTTATGATTGTTCATGAACATCCACAGAAACCAATATACAATCAACGAGATGGTTTTGAAAAAGTTGTTATCCAATAGATCCCAGTCCAACAGTTAACAAATGAGTTAACCTTAAAACATGAGGTAACCTGTTGAAAATGTATATACCATGGTCCATATTTCAAAAGAAATCATGGAAGAAAGAAACAAATGGTTAAGTGACTTGTATTCACCTTTGCACAATAGGAAATAGAAAGAGGTTCTTAATCCTTTCATCTTCAAAATGACATTAGTAAAAAAGCATCATGGATAGCATTCTCCCAGTAAAGAAGAATTGGGAAAGTTTGATGAGTTAGTTCCATAGCCATTTTAAGTCTTGAATAAGTTGCTCCACTTAAAATGAGTATGCAAATGCTTTAGTAATTGAAATCCCCACATGTCATTTAATTTTTGGCTTATCAGCAATGCCTTGAATAATAGGAATTTTGTATATATGTGATACCTCCTCCATGTTCACCAAATTGAGTAGCGTTTTCAGATCCTAACCCCTTTTATTTCAAAAATGAGCTACAAAAATAAGTGTATCCATAGGGTGCCCATTAGTATCCGCTAATGCTCTTTCTGAACTCTAACTATCATACCAAAAGCTAATATTCCCTTGACCCAACTCCCAAATCATGAAATTTTCAACATCTTTGGAAACCTTTAAATTTTTTTTCAAAGTGATAGAACCCTTCATGTTCGCAGTAACAACAAGTGGATAATAATCTCCAGAATATGTAACTTTCAGTACTTAAGCCCACATATAATAAGATACTCTATACTTCAATGATAGCTTCATATAGTTTATCTTCATGGTATCATGGAGAGGTTTGTAACCCAAGTCCCCATCATTAATAAGTTTGCATAGTTTCTTCCAAGAAGTCCAATGGACCCTGGAGTACTTACTAGCCAAAAGAAACTTATTAAAGACTCTTTCAAGCTTATTGCACAGAACCATAGACATCTTGAGAAATTTCATGGTGTAGATAAGGATAGATGTGAGGATGCATTTAAGAAGAGTAATCTTGCCCCATAAGAAAGAAAAGTGATCTCCCAAGGTTGAATCCATGAAATAACTTTCTATATCAAATTTTTAAATAAATGAATTTGTTTGTTCCATTTGTTCATAAGAAACCCCAAGTAAGGTAAGGGTAGCTAAACCTTAGCATACCCGGTCACATCTTAAATACAATTTTTTTATGATGCTGAACTTATTTAGTATAGAAAAAAATGACATTTTTATTTATTGAATTTCATAGTATATGTTTCCTTAAATGTTCCAAAAGCTTCCCCAATCTTTCGATTGAATGCTTATTCAAATTAGTAAAGATGGTAAGATCATCAGCATAAGATAAATGGAACCACCCACAGTTAACGTGATAGGCACAATACATCACAGACTGTTAATAAAAAAGCTCATTCAAACATCTAAAAATATAGAGAAGGCAAGAATAAAGAGGGTTGGGAATAAAGGATCACTTTGTTTAATTCTCCTAGAAGCTTTAAAGTAACCATAGCATTTTCGTTGATAAGGACATAATAGTAGTTCTTATTCAATTTTATGTTAACCATTTTACAGAAAAAGGAATTAAAACTAGAAGCTTTGAGAACCATAAAGTCATTATATGAGGTGTAACGTGATAATATTTATAGAAGATTTGTATATTATTTAACGAACCTCTCAATTTTACTTTTTTTGATGTATTATTTATTTATGAAGGCCATGTAAATAAATACAAGCTATTTGTATATCTCCTTTAATAAACACAATAGCCAAGAAGATAAGGACCTTGAACCATTCTAAAATATATACTTTTTACTTATCATGTTTTTTACACACAAAAAAATCTTTATTGATCAAAAAAGCTTATATTATCTAAAGTCATATTATTATATCTTTCTTTTCAAGGGGCATATTACAAAATCAAGTCGGATGCTGCCTTGCTATATTTTCCTCAATGTTTCCTTCAAATAATTGATATTTCTTCTTTCTTAAAAAAATTTTACTTGCCAATGTTATTTGCATCTTGATATGTTCTTGTGAAATTTAACTTTTTTTAATAAAATTAATGCATGTTTAGACACTATAAATTAAAACCTAGTGAAAATAATTGTTAAAAAAATTCATGGTCTCTTTATACCATTGATTAAAAAATGAACATTGCTTTATATTTATATGGAAGTTTAATCGGTAGGTTAACACATATACATTTTAATAAAAAGAAGTCTTAGAGTAATAAAAACCTCTAGCTAATCACATTTATGAAATAACCTACATAATCCATTATACAAATAGAAACCTTCATTAAAGAACATATATGATAAATTACATACATGTCCCAAAAGGTATCATTAATCTATTTTATACTTGGTCTAACATCATGATTTTAAACATACCTAGGAAAAAGTTCGTAATTTTAAATAACTGTTTCTAATCCAAAAAAATGTCAGATCAATCATTTATTTTTTAGTTTGAGAGCCACCTTTTTGTCCCTTTCTCTCATAAGTGTCTTCCTCAACTATAAAAAGTTTTGGGTTACATGTTTACTTTGTGGCTCATAGAATATGAAGTATTTTGATTGATACAATATATGACTGTAGATAAAGAACTTTAAGTTATGTTGAGTTGACTTTTTTTCTCAACTAAATATACTGAGAGTTTAATAACATGAGATGATAGATATATGAAATCATAATCATGTAGTATCTTCCACACCATGAGTTCCTCAACTATGTGCATACCCCTTCTCTAGCCCATTAAACCTTGAAAGTTCAAATTAATATAAAAAATATATTAAATCAAATTAGAATACAAGCATCGCTCCTTAATTAAAGGCCTTCTCATATATGATTATGATTGAGAGTTGGAATGCTAGAAGGGTGGTTGGCATCAAACAATGTATGCAAGGGCATGTGATGTGCAAGTAACTTATGATGAGCTAAGTATCATTTTAATGATGATCACAATATAGTTCCTGATAAGTTAAGTGCTAATTTGTTTTACCCAAGCTTTTTACTTAAGTATTTCAAAAGATTACAAATCTCTGATCTAAGTGTTTCATTAAACTAGACTTAATAATTTGAGAGAACTCTCTCAATTATTGACTTAAGTATACTAAAATTTTTTCAAACCCTTAAGTTGACAGCTATAGATTATCAAGCAAGATAAATTTTATTTTCTAGTCTCCAATGACAATTAAAAATTTTAATTATTTTTTCTAATTTTGTATATTTTTATATGAACTGGTAAGTTAATTGCATTAAGAACTTATTTTTTTTTAGATTGTAAATACCTAAGTATATATTTTTCCTATTCAAGAATCTATTAAATTGTTTTTAATTTTTCCTCTGAGCTTCTGTTCAAATCATTAAATTTAGATTTGATGAATGCATATGACCAATACAAACTCAATAATATTCAAAATAAGTTTGAATAAAGTCTTAATATTCAACACAAATAACTCGTGTTTTTAGTAAAAACATAATATAATTAAAATCATAAATCTAGATTGAAACACAATTACTTTATGATTTCACTAGCAATAATGGAAAGGAAGAACCAAGCTTAGATAGCAATTCTTTTTCTAAAACTCTCTTTTCCTTTATTTTATCTTCCTTAATCTCTCACGCTCAACACTACGTTTCTTATTTATACTATCAAGTGTTCACACCTAATAACTCACTGCAACTATTATGGTAACTTCCACAACCGACCTAATAGTTGCTTTAAATTTGGACTTTTCATGTCATTACACTTTGGTGTTGCATCTCTAAACCCCATGGCACTAAGCATGTTACTTAGTTGTCATATTGCTACCTCTTGTAGCACCATAAAGCAAAGCAATGCTCTATGGTGGCACCATAGTGCCAATATTTCTATCTTTGAATATTTTATTTTCAATCATCCATTGTTATATAACTTATGGTCAACACCATGGAACTTAGCACTTTATTTCCAAAGCATTTTGTCACATTTGCAATGCTCCATAACCAGCAACGTGGCACTGGCTTCTCTATTTATGCACCCAAATTTTTTTATTGGGCTGAGTCGCAACACTACAAAACACCTTTTCAAGATATTGCTTTGATTTTTTCTAAGATCTTTCGTCTTTTTCTCTCTCTTTAAGTTGTAAGTCTCTTTCTCCCGTACTATGATCAATTCCAATAAATAAATAATATTTTTAGTTATAACAATACATAAAATGTTATTACTATTATTTAAATGTATATCAAAATTCTTAACAATTTAATTTACTCAACTCATTGAAAGATCATATGCTAATTTAAAGAAAAAAATTTCATGATTCGAATGTTTTATCATGGTTGAATAAGATGATATAATAAATATTATAATTATTTTTACTTTACTTTAATAACATAATAGTGATATAAATCTTGATAACATTCATTCAATGTTGGTATATAAATATTTACGCTTACCAGGAACTTAAGTGTGTGTGTGTGTGTATATATATATAAAGAAAAGTTACATAAACCCATTCAAGATTCAAATCAAACATTAGTCTTAGTCTTCACATACAAGATGTTGTCTGATGAGATGCAAGTGAGAGTGAGCCAAAGAGGGAGGGAGGGGGGTAAAAGAGGTAAAGTATTAAGTGTTGTGAAGAGGATAAAAGAGGCAATGGATGAGGAATGACTATCTTTAATAATGTTAAAGGTGCATTAAGTGTGAATGGCAAGAGCTATGTATAATAAAGAATCTAGGAAGTTAGTAATTAGAGTTTAAAAAATTAAATATTTTATTTTTAATCGGTTATGTGATTAAAAAGAAACATTAATATATTAATTAAAATAGAGATTGAATGGTTCTTCAAAATTGGTTTTGATTAGTCATTTGATTAATTAAAATAATAGTTATTATCAATTCCATCCAAATCTATGTGAAAATGATATTGTATAAGATCAAAAAACTATTTCATAATTTAAGCACTTAGATCAGGTGGTCTGGCCTAATTTCTCAGAAGACTTGTTATATATGATGTAATTAAGCATAAAAACATGCTCCTCTATGAATCTTCAACCCCCAAAATATTGAACCAATACTATTTAGTTTATATTTCTTTTAAGAAAAATATATGGGAATCATAAACTTCTTAAATTATGTTTCATTGATCTCTCTAAGTGTTTGCGTTATGCTTGGTTTTTTATTAAAATTTAGCACCCGGGACATTATTATTTACAAATCTAGCTCCCTTCTTTCAACATTATTCAAATTCTAACTCAAATATTAAAATTCATGATTATAACCCGACCCATATTTCTCATTTTCATCAATTTCTCAATGGTTTGATCGTGTCACGAAGAACTACATCAGTTCGGTAGTTCAAAAATATCATTTGGGTACTTAATTCTATAAATAATAACGTTTCATGTGCTATTCTCTATAATTATCACTTAAATTTACCTATTTCCACAACATACCTCCTTAGGTTCTTGTAAAATATATTTCCAATAAAGAAAAATAAATTCAACAACACGGCCCAATTGGGGAACATGGTAGTCTGTGAAATGGGCTGTACAGCTTCTCGTTTTGTGCTTTGTGGGCTCTAAGTGGGCTTCAAGGTTCATTCTAGTAAAGGACAACAGTGAGCCTTTTTATCATTCTTATCTGGTAACAAAATTTATTTTGTAAATAAATTATTATTAAATAGGAACAAAATAAATATTATATTATTCAAACAGAAAAATTGGTATTTCACCTAAAGTGCATCAGCAACACGAAAAATTATTTCATAAGTACACCGCATGCAGAAATGCATGCGGTGACCGATCTGGATCGTTCATCACAGTAAAAGTTGTATTTCGGTGGACCTCATTTTTTTTTTTTTGAAAAATAAATTAATAGAGTGTGATGAGCTGTGCAGATCGAATTTTTCCAACAACAGATCGGCCGATAACTAAAACACAAATGAAAAATTCAACCTTCGTCTGAGCAATACATTGATAAGTAATTTATCAAAGACCACATGGATATCGATGTTTTTATTTACTTAAAATAAATATAATGCATTGGCAAGTAATTTATCAGGGTAAAAATGAAAAATATACCTATCTAAATTCAGCAAATAATTTAGCTTAACTAAAGACCAAAATATCAACTAAATATTGAATTAAATTTGCCTCACCAAAATAAATGGAAACTCTACGGTGCATCTTATACAAGCATTGTTGCTTCAAAACTAAGGTGTTGGTGTTGGCAATGAGTAGGGCTATTAAAAAAGCTCGTCATTCGTGAACAACTTGTGTTCGATTCGTTCTTTCAGAAAGCAAGCATAACACATACAGTTTTTTTGAGCTAAACTTATAACGAGCCGAACACAAACATAAGTTTGTTTGTTCATGATGTTCGTGTTTGGTTTTTTTCAGTTCGAAATAATTAAATAATAAAATAATAAATTTTATTTACATTCTTTTTATGTTAAATTTTTCTATGTATTAAAAATATTCATTTTTTTTTTATTTTTAAAAATGATTTAGTAGGTAAAATTATAAAAAAAATATAGGTTTAGGTAAGATATGTAAATAAATAGAATTTGGGTGGTATGTATGTAAATGTCCTTAAAATAGAGCTCCACAATGTTAAGAATTTATATATGTTGAATCCAAATTTGTATGCTAGACATGCCCAAGGAGAGTAGAGAGAGCGTGGTAATGAATTGTAAAATCAATTAACATTTATTCATGAAATGAGACCCTATTTATAGAAATAGGGGTTGTAAGATTCCATTTTGTACCCCTAGTAAAGTAGGTGCAACATGAGGTTACTAGTAGGTGCAACATGAGGTATTTTAGTCAATACATAATTATATGAAGGGAGCTTAACATGGCGTCCAGCCGGATCTCGATCCTGGTGGCTATGCGCAGGGATTTTGTGAGAATGATCGGTCGGGTCGTGACCCAAGTGACTACAGTTGAAGGGTTGACCTAAAGGTGACGGCCGAATGGTTGAGATCTAAGCAATTCTTATCATTTACGCACCCCGGTTGAGGAATCTCGATGAATTCATATGTTTGAGATTAGTACCGGTGGCTCTCTTTGAGAGGATAGTCTAGTTTTGCCTGTCACGATATCATTTTCTCCAGACCAGCATGAGTAAGAAGAGTGAAAGCAGGCCATCAAACTATCCCAGGTAGGTCTCGGACCATCGTGTCATCTTCTTTATCGACTGTAAGAATTCTTGAGATTCGTGCTAACATATTTTTGATATACATATTTAAGTTTTCTTATTATTTTGATCATTGATAGTGACAACTATGATAAGGTTAAGGGAATCTTAATATTGAAAAAGCTATTGGTATTCATGATTATTAAATGTGCAATAATTGAATAATCCTATAATTATTTGCAATGACCCCTTTAAATAGGGAATAGTTGAAGAAAAACTGTTTCTTATCTTGGTTTTCTTTAGGCAATTTATTTCTGCTTCTTTGTCGTTAGCGATAATGGAGAGTAATCTCTCTTCCGAATCGACTAAGTTTAATGAGATGTCAGAAAAATGGTCGTCCAAGTCATGATGCAGATGACAAAGTAGTCTTCTATCAAAAGTGAGTGACCCGAGAAACTTCACATGGCTGAGTCGAAACTCCTTGAACCAAGAGACAAAGTGGGATCATCTGATTCATTTTTGAACCTTCCTACAAAGTGGTC
This sequence comes from Phalaenopsis hybrid cultivar, assembly GCA_002079205.1. Lineage (NCBI taxonomy): Eukaryota > Viridiplantae > Streptophyta > Magnoliopsida > Asparagales > Orchidaceae > Phalaenopsis > Phalaenopsis hybrid cultivar. The sequence goes on along the minus strand of JXCR01138881.1, from coordinate 397,925 downwards.
TCAGGTGAAAGAGGGGGCTTCCCAGTGAAGAAAAGTCAAAGGAGGGGAGTAGCTCAACCAGTGAATGACCTGATAGAGTCGTTGATTTTTGCCTGAGATCTTTTTATGTTCTTGGAGGGTCAAAAGCAGGAACTTGCACTGATAAAGCAGTCTGGGGTAGTTGTTCATAGGGTTGTTCATGATCCTCCTTGGTTGATGCCTTGGGAGCTGTTGCCCCTCTTATGTTGGTAGGACAAGAGACAAGGGAAGGACTTTGCTCCGCTAGCATTTTAGATCTACACAAGATGATGATCCCTTCCTTAGGTGATGGGACGAACACTCTGCCTTCTAGAAAAATTGGAGTTGCTGGTATTTTTACAAAATCGGGATCTACCAATGGTTCTAGGCGATCAGGGTGCCTCACGGCTTGTTCGACGAGTGATTCGGCTGGTGCAACCAGTGTGTCATGACTTTCTAGCTCAACTGAGCTCCACTTCCATGAGGCTAAAGCCCTATTGATTTGGGTGGCTAATCATCCTCGTCCTCAGGGCACGCGGTTGAAGAAGTTGGAGAAAGAACTGGCTATAATGTGGGATCAGGAGTCTGTCGTTCGGGGAGAAGTAATGGTGTTTCTAGTTGACATGTCAGCAACTTGGGAGGTGGCTTTACTCTCTAGTATTCAATCGGACTCACTACTTGCAATAGGAATCTCTAAGGTTGTCTTACTGGTCTCGAGACCCCCCTTTCCTCCGCTTCTACAGGTAGAACACTTCTTTCTCCACGCTCCCTACCGTCTGGAGGTAGCAGACCCGAAACTACTCCAGATCTCATCTAACAATGATCACCTTTGCATCTTCTAGAAACTTAACAGCGGTGTGGTATGTGGATATCACAATCTTAAAACTATTCAGCAACGGGCAGCCAAAGATGGCGTTATAATTGGGAGGCGATTTTATTATCAGAAAGTCTTTCATTTTAGTGACTTGTTTCTTGTCCTCGACCCAAATAACTACTTGTGACATTACACCCAGGGCTTCCTTCTTTTCTCCTAAAAAGCATTATAAGGGACTGACAGTTGCTACCAACTGGTCAGCTCGAAGATTGAGCTTATCAAACACTGACTTGAATAGTATATTCACTGAACAGCCAGTGTTAATAAGGATATTCCAGACCTAGAAGTTGCTTATTATCCTCTTTAGAATGATGACTTCATTGTAGGGTTTCACATGCGGGGCAAATCACCATTGATGAAGGTGATGGGGGGCAGCTTCCCCTCTTTTGCATGAACAATACGTTACATAGCTATCTTGTACTAGAAATTTTTCTAGGAGGCTCGTCAGGATTACTCTGTTCCTCCAAAAATAGCTAGGACTATCCCATTGATATGGACAACATTTGTTCAAACGGGTCTGTCTAGTGCTTTTATTATTGGGGTCTTCCCGTGCCTCTAACTCGAGACACCCATTGCTACGAATTCTTTTAGTTTCCCGGCCATGATAAGGTCCTCTATCAGGTTTGGGAGGTGCATGAATTCCTCTATATCATGAACATGATTCTGGTGGTACTTGTAGTACTTCCTTGTATCCCTGAGGAAGGCTTCGACTCTCATTAGTGGTGCTTACTTGAAGTATTCTTTATGTTGTATGGCATCCATGATCTCTATCATCGACAATCTCAATGAAGTGGCTCAGGGTCCCTTGTACTCACCAAACAGTTACACATAGTGCTAGGAGGCCTCTTAATAGTGAGTCAGCCGCTGGTTTCAACTCCTTGTTTGACCTCCCTGATTGTTACGTCTCTCGAACACATGTTATCTCGAACAAATCAACTATCTTCATATCTCGATCAGACGGATGGTATGGGATCCCCTCTTGATTTTCATTTGCCACTTCGTGGGGCTTTCTTCTAGGTTCATCAGTCTACTGGCTCTGATTGAGGGATGCTCTCTTCATCAATCTTATGCTTGTTGGCCATTTTCAACAGCTCAACCAAATCTTGGGACTCATGTAAACTACGGTCTTAACAAATCCTCTCTTACCTCATACCCTGCTTCAGAGTGACTTGTGTCATATCCGTTCAGAGGTCCTTCACATCCTACATGTCCTACCAAAATCGCAGGATGTAAGAACACAGATTCTTGTTTGATCCCTATTTCAACTGTTACGGAGACTGCACGCTCTTCTTGGGTACAAACTGCACCAAGAAAATTCTATAGATGTTCAAAGAACCAGTGATGCTTCCAGTCGTAAGCGAGTTGAACCACATCAAGGTTGATTACTCAGGGTGTTAAAGAACAAACATCACTTGAATGCGTCTGAAACTTTCAGTAGGCACATTGCATATTTGAACGAGGCGATGTGGTCATTGGGATTTTCCCGATCCTTATAAGTCTTCAACGCTGGGAGTTTAAACTTCTCAGGTTCTTAGCCCCTAAGGTGTGAAAGAAGAAGGGATTCTCTGGCTGAATTGGCACCTTGTGCTCCCAAACCTCAGATTGGTAAAGAACATACCACACTTGAATGCGTTTAAAACTTTTGACGTACACATTGTGGATTCAAACGAGGTAGTGTGGTGGTTAGGATCTGACCAGCCCTATACACCTCCGATGATGGGAGCCTGAACTTCTCAAGGGTTCAACCCCTAAGATGTGAAAGGAGATGGGATTCTCTGGCCAACATGGCACCTCGGTGCGCCAAAATTGTTGTCTCAACTTGCACAGATCCAACATTGTCTTGGAACTGTGAACCTTTGGCCTCTCTGAGCTGGAGTCTAGTATTTTGTTATTGTGCACCAACACCGTCTCCTGAGGAGGATTCTATCCTCAAGGAGCTCGATCTCCTTCTACGTCGTGACAACCATCAGGACTTCTACAATTTTTCCCGACACCTGATTCATTATCTGGGTACCTAACTCTTACATTTCTCATTCATCGAACTCCTCCACGGCTTCTCTTGTGTTCTCTACATTAGTTATTTGTGTTTGGTGATCCTCCCTTTGTTGTGGTCCTCTTCTTATTGTCGACATGACTCTATGCTCAACGCACCTTTTAGGATATTGAATCCAAATCCATCTAGGAGACAAGCCTGAGGAATAGATCAAGAAAAAGGAGGAAAGAGCAGAGAGAGCACAATAATGAACAGTAAAATCACATAAACTTTATTCATGAAATGAGCCCCTCTTTATATGAATGGGGGTTGTAAAATTACATTTTTTACCCCTAGTGAAGTAGGTGCAACTTAGGGTTTAATAAACAATACATCATTATATGGTTGAAAGCTTAATATGGCATCCAGTTGGTTCTCAACCCAAGTGGCTATGCAACAGAAGACTGTAGGAATGATCGGCCTAGTCATGACCTAGGCAGCTATGACTAAAAGGTTGACCGAGAGGTGTCGGTCAACTACCTGAGATTCAGATGGTTCTTATCATCCGCCCAACCTGGTAGAGGAATCTTGATAGATTTGTTCGTGCAAGTTTAGTATCAATGGCTCTTTACGAGAGGATAGTCTAGTTTCGCCCGCTATGATCATTTTTTTCCCAACCAAGAGCTAGACAGGTAAAAACAACCCCTCAAACTGCCTCTGGTGGGTCCCTAACCACCACGTCATCTTCTCTATTGACTGTCAGATTTTGAATAAGAGCTAATTTGGAACATAAAATTTTGGAAAATAAAAATTTTGAATTACCCAAATACAATTAGCTCTACTCGCTCATATTAGATTTGTCTACGACCCTAGCAATGAAAGATATTTATAAAAAAAGGAGAGAGAGTTGAGATAAGCATGCATTGGCTATCAAAGTCAGGAGTGAGGAAGACTGAGACATTATAGGAAAAAGAACTATATCTGATCCACTTACTAGCAAATCCAATCCCACAAAAACTGCCTATGATTTTTGTGATGGAAGCAATAGTCGATTATTTCTAGCAGAACTTTTTGTAGCTTATGTGTTATTAATGATCTTCAAAATTTTAGGTGCATTTTCTATCAAAAATTATTAATGGATTAAATTTTGCAAGAAATGACTTTTAATGCAATCGACACCCACAATCCCCTAGTTTTCACTTTCCTCTGCATTTCATTGCTCTATCAGCCGACGTGGGATTCCTCTGCAATTGGAGTTAAACCCCATCCTCTACCTCATTTAAATTGTAAATCTCTTTTATTTTTTATAGAGTTGGAGGTAAACCTCATTCTCTACATTGCACAAGTTTTAATTTGAGATTTTACTCATTAAATTAATTTTGTTTATTTGAAGTTTGTGATGCTTTTCAGAATTTCTTATATGATTTATTCAATTAGTTACTTAGAAATCCTTCACTCATAATCTATACTTGTATTTTGAAGGAACAATATGCATTTGTTTGTAGGTAAGCATGTTAGGTTTATAATTGTGATTAATTTTTAGGTCTAGCTTTTTCCATTATGTTAAATTGGTTCAAGAAAATCTTAATTAATTTTAAGTTGTTAAATTATATGACTATCAAAATCATATTATATCAATTTCTACAAGATTTTAATCTTTCTATTCATCAATAATTAGATAGTAAAGATTTTGTATTAATCTATTATCAAATCTATGGCTAATTAAAATTTTGACATAATGATGGTCATTTTTCATCAAAGTGTTTGAGCATTAGCTTAAACTCTCAGAAACAACTGTTATGTAATAAAGCCAATATATATGGACAATTCAATGCACTCATGTGCAAGTTACAATTAAGAGAAAAAATCTTAAAGTTTTTTTCATTCTATTACAACAATTGGATATTCATTGTGAAAATTATGAATATATAATAGATTGCATTCAGGCCAAAAATGACTAACTAATGAAATTCTTAGTTGACTAGAGTACTTTGTATACATGAAATCCCAACACTATAGAAATACCAACGATTACATGCTTGCAAATCAACCAATAACAGTTTGTATTTCAGCCTGTAATCAAAATTATTGTCTGAAATATGGTTGAACAGTCACAACGATAAATACCTTTTCAACAGAAATGATTTATTGTCAAAACTTTTTAGCTGCTGACTTTACTGGCTGATTTGTAGTTGGCTTTTTGCCCAATAGATGATTAGTGACTGAATTATCAGCCGCTAACTTTACTTGCTTAATTTACGATTGATCAACTCGTTGCCAGCCTTACGGTTAATGTTGAAGCCAATAATGATTTACTCGCTGAAAAATTAACAGCAAATCAACCAAAAATATATACCAAAAAATTAAAATAGGTGCCCCAGCCAAGCAAAGTTTACACAGCTGCAATAAAAAAATAAATAAATAACAAACAAGTTCACAACATCTCATAACGATGTAAAAGAACTGGCAAAGACAACAAAAATGAATAAGCTCATAGCAAATATAGTAATGATGTTTTACAAATCATTCATAATAAAAGTATCTCCATAGTGAAAGAGAATAATACAAATAATGTTCTATAGAAATAGAAAATAGAAAACTACTTTTCATCATCATCATCATCATCCATTATGATAAGTCGCTTGCAATGCATGTGTGCTCAACACTGCAGATCTTGAATCACGGCCTTGAGCCTTTCCACCCTGGCATCCCTGGCCTGCATCGTTTCCTCCATCAAGGTCTTCAATCTGGACTCCATCTCACATAATTGTGTGCATGTGTGCAACTCAACGATGGTGGGCTCGCATCCAAGCGTCAATTTTTGTTAACATATAAAAAAGTTGGGAAAAAATAATTATAACATTGTTATGGTACATTGAATATATATTAACATCCTCCTTGCGTACTCGGTATGAGGGACCAAGCCTTCAGTGTATGAGGAGATAATCATGTCCACACAATTCGAGGCCCATGTTTTCTTATCTTTCTTACTGATATATTTAGAAAAGGCCTAGACTCTGTACAACTTAGCCCATGCATTCTTGCCTATCAAGAAAGACCTCTGTTGCTTCATGTGGACATCGATGAACATATCTTGCAAGTGGTTCTGGCCTTAGGTCTCAAAGTTTCTCCAGATTTGTTGATGATGCTCAGCATCCCACCAAAAGTTCTACAAAATAAATATCAAATAATATTTGTTATTATAAAAATATGACATAAGGTTATAATTGTAATTCAAAATTACATACTTTTATCCTTGAACTCCTTGAATTACATGTCCTGAATCTCAATCAAGATCTTCTTCCGTAATATATAGAGAGCATCATATCTAATCTTGATTATCCCTCTGGTCATGTGGATGGACTGCATAGATGAATAAAAATTGCAAAAAAAAAAAAAACTATATATTTTAATAGAAAAATATATTTCAATTACTATAATTTAAATTAATTGTGAATTTCCATTCGACTCCATCACAGCAGGCTCGACGGGAGTGGTTGGGCCTGCCTCACAGGACGATGGAGGTGGTAGTGTGGTGGGAGCGGTAAGAGTGTGGCAGGTCAAGGTAAACATAGGTGGAGCAATGGGCATGATATGCACCAATTAGGCATTTGTAGCGGACCGTCATAGTGGTACTCATCTGCATGGTGGGTCGTGAAACCATCTACTTCTTCCTTTGGAAGTTATAGACAATCAATCTCTGAGCCCTCATCATTGCTGCCCCTTGAAGCCATCTATATCAAAAAGAAATAAATTGATTAGAGTAATTATAATCAAGAAATAATTGAAGTAAAAGCAAGAAATGACAAGTAAAGCAGAAAATATAAATACAAATATAAATGTCACAAAAAATTTTTTGTATTTACATATCTCATACCAAAACTTTCTTATTTTTACACATAACACTTAAATCATTAATATCACACCAAAATAACAAGCTTAAACCATTTTTAAAATTACACATTTTCATGCTTAGGTATAAAACACTAAATTGCTATGCATGAAACTATGAAAATTTAGGCGTGAGATAAGTAAATATAGAAGAATTGTGTATTAATTATGTAATTTTCTCAACCCTAAAGTAGTAAAGTAACAAAAGTATGTAAATACATAGAATTTGTGTGGTTTGTATGAAAATATTTTTAATCCAAAATAAAGGAGCATTTATATACATATCACACATCTCATACCTAAACTCTCAAACTTACATATATAGTACTCAAATCCTTAATATCAAGCTAAACATTACAATTACCCATTTTAAAATTGCTTTTTCATGCATATTTTTAGAATTGCTTTTTCATACATATATATGTAATCATAAAATTTTATGTGTAAGATATGTAAAATGCAGAAGAATTTGGTGTTGGCTAAAAAAGTCAGACAAAATATTTAAATACATAGGAATTGAGTGGTATGTATACAAGAATTCATAACACTAAACAAGAAAAGAGGCATTCACATATATAGCATACAATTCTTATGTATTTACACATATCATACCTAAAATTTCATACTTACACACATACCACTCAAATCCTTAAAATTCCCCCAAGAATATTAAACTTACACCTTTTTAAATATAATGAAAAGATATGTAAATATAAAAGAATTTTGTGCTAGGCATGCAAATACATAGGAATTTAGTGGCAAGTTTGTAAAAATTGATTTTTAGGAGTTAGATATGTAAATACATATGAATTAAGTGGTATCTCTCTAAACCAAAACCTAACCCTAAACAAACAATAGAAATGATGTTTAAGTGTTATATATGAATACAATAGAAATGAGTGGTATGCTTGAAGCCCTTGTATCCATTACTGTGAGGAAAGGGGTCCATGTCAAGGGAGAAAACAACATCTGTTGGAGAGAATAGCAAAAGATTGAGTAAGGAAGAAAGGGGAGAAATATGAAGTTTGTAATTTTCCTAGCTAGAGCTGAGAGGGTCACGAGAGAACCAAGGGAGGGTTGTTGAGCATTGCCGAGAGAGAAAATTAGGTTTTCAAGAGAGGAAACTGAGGGAGGGTCTCCAAACATCACCAGAGAGAGAATGCTAGGTATCTAGAGAGAAATATAATGTAAATTTCTTCAACATTGTCGTAGAAGATCGCCCGGGATGGAAAGAGAGGCCAACCTTGAATAGGGATTCCTCTCTCACAAACTTGTTGATGTATTGCACCTCGAACTGCATTTCCATAAAGTCCTGAAATCAAGGAGTTCATACCATTTCATTTTAAGTTAATTGAAGAGAGATGGATAGCTACTGTGTTTTTCTCCATTCTCTCAAAACCCCTAGTCATTTTTTTGTGAAAAAAATCTTATAGATCAATATCTTATAGAATCCTTTCTGCAAATATTCAGTACCTTGTTTGTAAAATTTACTCGACCATATGTATTGCTAACAAATTCGCCTAATCGGCAAAAATCTTCCGCACTAATTTCATCTTCTACTTCTTGAAAAAGGCAATCAGTCCAATGTTGATTATCGATGTCTGACAAGAAAATTGTAAAATGCTAACCCCAACCACTTTTAGAATATCCATCAACTCAAGCTCCAATTGAAATCATAGGCTCGTTTGTAATGTTGCCTTGTACATTATAATATATCCTAGAGGAGGAGAAAATGCTCGATCAGTTGGGGCTGGTAACTTCATCACCATGTCATTCAAAAACTAAATTTCTTCTTGAATAAAATTAGTACATCCCTTGCTTGGTTCAATATTGCCTCTTTGGGATTTTTACACTTTTTTTAAATTTTTAGATGGACGAGCCTCCCCAAACGTCAACATCTCAGAGCTCGAAAAAGCTATTTCAAAATAATGTAACACCATCACAAAAAGTGGCCCAAAAGTGGGCTAAGGAAGCTCCATTGATTGAACAAAATAGGCAAGAGGACACTAATTAGTAGGACGAGGGAGCTTCATTGATTACACAAAGAAAAGCTAGGAAACTCCAGCTAGCATTCGAGGGAGCTCTGTTAATTGCATAATAATAGGCTAGGAGAGTTTAATTAATAGGTCGAGGAAGTTCCATCGATGGCATAAAAATAGGCTGGAAGACTCTAAGGTTGGTAATAACATTGAAAAAATGAAACTCCATTGATCACACAAAAGTAGGTTGAGAGACTCAATTTTTCATCCACTTTTGGCGCCATTTTATATGATCAAAAGAGCAAAAAATGGGCTAAAAAGACCAAAATCTAGATTTATCCTATCTGTCCTACCTCCCCCATTCAATCCAATCCAAAACACGGCAGAATCACATTTTCACACGGATCCACTCATTCATTTGTGGTTTCATGTCTGAAACCACCTAATCCTTTTGGTTCTACACAAGGGGCGCTCCACCCTCTGATTTGTGTGATGGATCAGTGACAGTATAAATCGTGTCATCTGCAAGATCTGATCTACTCAACAAAGTGGCGCAAAGGTGCCATCAAATCCACTTCATGTAGATCACCAACAGACCATTCGGTTGCTGTCTGGCCACTCCACAGTTCCAACCCATTGACCTGATCTGCTAACCTGAGCAACTCGCTAACCCGCTCTCGCATGCCAACCCATTCAAGTATACTGTCACACTTTGCTGATCTAACCCACTTAATTACCCTATGGCTAGGGCCTAATTGTTAGCCCAAGCCTCTCGTGTGCCTTCACAATGGCAGGCTACTGCCTATTGCCACCGACTACTTTCCCTCTTACATCGTCGCGAGCTCCAATAGGTTGTTATCACTGCCCCAGGCAGCAACCCTTTATCACATACCACCGACTACTATCACCGGTTGTTGCCACCAGACCCACTTGCCCTTATTCAACACCACCGACTTTCGTCACCATCAATGATTGCTGCCAATGGAAAACTTAAATTTTCTATTTTTTCTAGAATTTTCATCTTTTTTATAATTTTTGAATGGGCAAGCAAAGTTGTCTAGAAATTATGGGACAACTAACACATCATCAATAAAATTATCTTTTTTCATGAATCTTGAGGATTTTAGTACAAATATCGGATCATTAAACATTCAACATCAAATTTAAAATTATTCATAGCTCCATGTTTATTATACATAGTCAAACTAACCAACTCAACAAGAAGAACCCAATATAGTCAAAATTGGCCCTATTCAAATCAAATCAAGCCAAAGTCAAGCAGCAAAATCATTTTTGAAAGCTTTGAGTGTCTAATTGGAAGTCCAAATTGAGCATCTCAACATGAAAAAGCTTATAGCCAAGTCGAGTATCTCATCATGACATGTCTAGTGGCCAAGATAATTCAATTCTCACATCATTAAGACACTTAAATGTCCACAAAATGATTTTTGATCGTAGGAATCTCTCTGGGTCATTCAATGGAGTGGTTTCGAATCTTTCTTTATTTGTAGAAGAGGTACTTCTAGACTCTCTTGGCCCTTATTTGTATGGAAGGCTCTTTATGTGGTTCAATGTCTATAAATAGAGCCTAAAGAAGGATTTATTTATAAATGGGGATCTAGACATCATAGAAAGAGCTAGGCCTAAAGATGGTTTGCAAAGAGGCTAAATTTCAGTCTTGTTCTACCCTGAAGACCAGTAGATGCTTCCCTCTTCTGCAGTCACCGACCACTGCTCACTGGCCAACATTAACCACCATTGGACGCCCCTGCTCATTGAAACAAAGCCCCTAACAAAGTCACAACGTAGTAATGAAGCACCATGTGGAGTAAATACCAGTGTAAGCACCATATTAAGTCCTACATCATCCATAACATCTTGAATTGATGCATCTCAAAGATGATGCATCGAAGTCTTGACAACTACTCCCAACCATTGTATAATGCACTGTACACAACAATTGTTATTCAAAGAATTATATATAAATTTCTCACATATAGGATAAAAGTTTGAGTTTATACTCATCAATTCATAGTTGATAGTTATGACTGGGTTAGGCTTCTATTTTTTTTCCTTTTCATTCCACATAAAAAATTTTGGTGTCTCTACCCGTCACATCAATTACCTGTGTGTTTGTTAGACTTTTGTGTAACGTTAAGATGCTAAATAATTACTTTATCTCCATGAATTATCTGACGTACAACAAGCCTCAACTTCAAAAAAGATAAACATTTAGAACTTAAAACATTTGCCATTACAAAATGAATTTGATTCTCATTAGTTGTGTGAGATAAGTGGATTGGCTTGTTGAGTGGTATAAATTATATTTAGTTACCAAGGGGTGGTTCTATTCACAACATAATTTAAATTGTGGAGTCGTTTGAGTTCAATATAAAAATGGCTGAATTAGTCTTTTGTTGGCATTTATATTAAAAGGATGTAAAATATGCTCTACTAGATAATAAAATTTAAAACCTCGTTTATATATTTATCCTTCCTTTTGTTTTATAATCTATATAATGTTTTCAAACATACTTGATTTAAGAAGTTATTTTTGTACTCATTCAATTTGTTAAAGATGACAAATTTACATTTTTTCCTAAGTGCACTTTTGTAGGATATATTTTGCTTTTCTTTTATGTGGGTAATATGATTATTACAATGCATGATGTTGATAAAGTTATATTGTTGAAGAATGAAATAGATTCTCACCTGAAATAAAACATTTTGAACTTCAAAATTATTTCCTTTTAATTAAAGTTGCTAATTTTTTTATGGTTAATTCTTTTAAGGATTATTTTCTCTGTCAATCTAAGCAAATAGTTGATATAATTAAGTTTGCTCATCTTGCTAACGATAATATTATTTATACTCCTTTCAAACTTAATTTTCAATATACTCTTCCTCATATCACACTTTTAACTGATCTCATTTTATATCATACTATTTTTTGTAACTTGGTTTATCTCACCATTATATGGCTCATTATTTCTTACGATGTCTACATTATAAATCAATTTATTTCTTCTATTAGTATTCACGAGTTTGCATTATTTATATTTTGTGTTGTCTACGGGGCACTCCTTTTTTTTATATATATTTTGTTTATATCAATATTTGATTATTCTAATAAATTAGTAGTCCATAAAGCTAAAGTTTTTACATATTTTTTGAAATCTACCAATTTTTGGAAAGTAGAAAAAGAAATAGTATTAGTTCAATCTTTAACAAAATTTGAAATCATACAATGGTCTCAGCTTTTTTTGAGATAATTTGGTTATGGTAGTGGTTTACTTATATGAGTCTTTTTTTCTACTCATTCAAATGTATTGTGACAATAAAAATATTTATCGTACTCAAAACTTAGTTCTTCATGAAAGAATAAATCTTATTGAGATTGATTGTCTTCTTAGTGTTCTTCACTTCAATATAACTCCCTTAGCTCATTATTTATTTCTTTTTCAGTATAGATTGTGGCCTTATTTGTGAAGTCTCATTCATTTTTGCATTTTTTTACTTTTTGTTAGGTAAATTTTTTATACTTCTTGCAACATCATAAGTTTAAAATTTATTAAAATCATTCACTGTCATATAAATTTTATTAGGGCTATTACCGCATAATACACCCTTAAAGAGATTATCTGACAAAAAAATGTTAATATATTCTTCATAACTGGTTCTTTGAATTGGTGTAAGTAATTTGTTTGTAAACAACCACAATCAATGTTTTGATGGAGAGAATATAGAAAATAAAATATTATAAATATTTGAACAACAAATTTAGATATGAAATTGGATTGTCCTTCACCTAAAGGTCCGTTTTGGGATGACATTGGGAGCACGACGTGGGGAGCGGTGCAAAGTTTGTTCTTTTGGGAGCATGTCAGGGTAACGATGTCCCGCTGTTATGGTTAAACGCAGACCACAGATCAAGCTCTGTGGTCTGTGTCAGAGGTTTGGCTTTTTATAGCATTTACCCCTCTACTGTTCGACCCCTTCCCCCACTCTTTTCTATTGTGTTTGCTCCTTTTGTTTCCTTTGTCTGATATCAATGATGAGTCCATGGAGCACTCATAATACGTCGACCAATGTATCTTTGCTTATCAAGCAAATTCAACGCCATTGCCTCGCCCCCGATGGCTCCTGCCTCTCCAAATCCTCTTTCTCAGAATTCCAACATATTGTTGCAAAATTGCAACAAAAACCCTAATTTCTTATTCAAATTTTGGTTTAATTGCTTGATTTTGCTGGTTTATTTTGCATAAATAGAAGGCGAGGGAGGAAATTTCTAAGGAGAGGTTGCGCTACTTGAGGGCCTTGGTACATACACCGATCTTTATTCTATTTGAATTTGTCTTTCATTATTTTTGCTGATAAATTGTGTTGATGTTAATTGTGTTGCATCAAAATTTAAAAATTTGGATGAATTTATGTTTGTAATGGAAATAGGGCTTGATTTAGTACCTTTTCTTTTCTCCAATGCATTTTGTTAGTGGATGCTTTTAGGTTGTATACGGAGAGGCAATAGAAAATGGTTGAGGTGTATCAACAAGCAACATCTTATACATCTATTATGGTTTAAGTGGCATGCTTTGTTTATTGTGGGAGATGAGCGATATGTGTATCATCATAGAGTGAATTTTTTTGGGGGGGGGGTTGTAGTTTGGAAACTAGGTTTTAATGGAGTAAAGTATAAATGATGTTGGATACTATTGGTATCCCTGACCCATTAAACACATGTTTTGTTTATATATTTGTTCAATATTAACTGGTGGAAATTTTTGAGTTGTGAAGGAGGTTATTAAATGATTTATGCATATGGTATTGTTGCCAATTCAATCTCAATAGAAATGACTGTTTTTCTCTTTTTTTTGTGCTATTGCTACTCATTGTTAAGTGAAGTGTGTATCTAAATTTTTGTACTGTTTTGAAGTGAATTTCTACCTCTGAAACATCAAATATATGGCTATGACAACTTTGTTTTAAAAAAAAAACATCATTAAATAGATGCAGAATAATTATTTGTTCAGAAATAACAGTCACACAACTATTTTCAAATAGCTGAAACAAATAACCAGTTAGCTTCCCCATAACAGCTTTCTAGGGTAGCTAAGCTGCAGCTGCCCCAAACAGACCCTTAATTTGCTAAATCATGGACATTTTGTAAAAAGAAAAAAAATGTGAAATTGGTCACATTAGCTAAACAAATTTCTCTGATGAGTTTCATCATATTTAATAAAAAAAATGAAAATTTACTGCAAAATTTCTTCATTCAAATTTTTAATCAGTATAAAAAATAATTTTTCTCAAGCTTAAAGTTACTTTATGATATGCCATCATATTCATCATATAATGTTTTTAGAGATATCAATCTAAATTGAACCCAAAAGAAGAGTTTTTTTTTATAATACTACTTCTTTCTAAATTATAATATAGTAATCGTAAATGATAATAATTAAAATAAAAATTATTTCCAATGCCTTAATACTATTTATAAAAAAAATGAATATTTAAAATTTTCATTTCATTTTTTATTCAAAAATAACTATTAATATTAAATTTTTGATTAATTTAATATTTATTTTTGGATAATGAGTGTTAAAAACTCAATAATGTGTTTCCAATGAACTATATCTTCGGTGACGCTGATGTTAAATCTACCTGTCCGGTGACGGCAGCTCCAAATAGACTCCCCTTATCCAAACTTGCAGAACAGCACCAGAAATCTCAGGGCTGCATATAGAGAGAGAGAGTGTGTGTGTGTGTATGTGTGACTGCAATGGGATTGCCCTCTATTTTCCTTCTCTTCTTCATCGCAGCGATTTCTCCAGCGATCGCCGGAACATTCAGTTCTGTTACTGACTATCCTCCGAACTCCAACTCCAGAATCGAAATCTTCGACACTTCGAACTATGGAAAGCTTCACCTCAGCAACGGATTGGGCTTAACCCCTCAAATGGGGTTCGTTTCTTTTCTCCATTTTTGATGTTTTTTTACTTCATGGTAGACGACGATTGACTCTGTAGCAATCACTCAGTTTTCTTTCCTTGCCCTTAATATTANGTTGGATACTATTGGTATCCCTGACCCATTAAACACATGTTTTGTTTATATATTTGTTCAATATTAACTGGTTGAAATTTTTGAGTTGTGAAGAAGGTTATTAAATAATTTATGCATATGGTATTGTTGCCAATTCAATCTCAAGAGAAATGGTGGTTTTTGTCATTTTTTTTACTATTGGTACTCATTGTTAAGTGAAGTGTGTATCTAAATTTTTGTATTGTTTTAAAGTGAATTTCTACCTCTGAAGCATCAAATATATATCTACGACAGTTTTGTTTTAAAAAAAATATTACTAAATAGATGCAGAATAATTATTTGTCCAGAAATAACTGCTACACAACTATTTTCAAATAGCTGAAACAAACAACCAATTAGCTTCCCCATAACTGCTTTATAGGATAGCTATGTTGCAGCTGCCCCAACAGATCCTTAATTTGCTCAATCATGGGCATTTTGTAAAAAGAAAAGAAAATGTGAAATTGCTCACATTAGCTAAACAAATTTCTCTAATGAGTTTCGTCATATTTAATAAAAAAATGAAAATTTACAGCAAATTTTCTTCAATCAAATTTTTAATCAGTAAAAAAAATTTTTTTTCTCAAGCTTAAAGTTACTTTATGATATGCCATCATATTCATCATATAATGATTTTAGAGATATCAATCTAAATTGAATCCAAAAGAAATTTTTTTCTTATAATATTACTTCTTTCTAAATTATAATATAGTAATCATAAATGATAGTAATTAAAATAAAAATTATTACCAATGCATTAATACTATTTATAAAAAAAAATTAATATTTAAAATTTTCATTTCACTTTTTATTAAAAGAAAAACTATTAATATTAAAATTTTGATTAATTTAATATTTATTTTTGGATAATGAGTTTTAAAAACTCAATAATGTGTTTCCAATGAACTATATCTTCGGTGACGCTGATGTTAAATCTACCTGTCCGGTGACGGCAGCTCCAAATAGACTTCCCTTATCCAAACTTGCAGAACAGCACCAGAAATCTCAGGGCTGCATATAGAGAGAGAGATAGAGAGAGTGTGTGAGTGACTGCAATGGGATTGCCCTCTATTTTCCTTCTCTTCTTCATCGCAGCGATTTCTCCGGCGATCGCCGGAACATTCAGTTCTGTTACTGACTATCCTCCGAACTCCAACTCCAGAATCGAAATCTTCGACACTTCGAACTATGGAAAGCTTCACCTCAGCAACGGATTGGGCTTAACCCCTCAAATGGGGTTCGTTTCTTTTCTCCATTTTTGATGTTTTTTTAACTTCATGGTAGACGGCGATTGACTCTGTAGCAATTACTCAGTTTTTTTTCCTTGCCCTTAATATTCTGCGGTAATTTCATGGAATTTGACATTTGTTTGACCATGTTCACATTGTTTGTGAAGTTTCGTGGCGAGATTTGCTGACTCTATCTCTCTCTCTCTCCCTCAAAATTTTTTTTTTGNTTTGTTTGACCATGTTCACATTGTTTGTGAAGTTTCGTGGCGAGATTTGCTGACTCTATCTCTCTCTCTCTCTCAAATTTTTTTTTTTTTTGGTGCTTGATGGGCGTAGATGGAATAGCTGGAATTTTTTTGCTTGCGGAATCAACGAGACAGTAATTAAGGAGACTGGTATGTTCATTTAGATTTGTTGTTACTGATTTATATTCGTTTGGCCAGTCATAGTTTTGTTGTTTTTTTCCTTCTCTATAAGAACACGTGTGCCTGGGGGAAGTTTTTTTCCTGAAGGAATCTTAAGATAGATGAAATTTAAAACAAAAAAAAAACAATTTTTTTTAACGAGGCGATCTTTTGTCTGGTGGCTTGCTCCCCTCCATAAGTGGCCCAGTGCTTGATGAATGTTTACATCTATTTTTATAAAATCATAAGTTTGTTAGCTTTTTTATTATAATAAAAGAGATGTTTTATATTTTATTTTTAATTTATCTTAATTAAATTACTATTTCTTATTTAATTTTTTGAATTAAAATTTTCTTTTTGTAACCATTACAATCATACAATCAAATTTTCAAAGTTTTGACAAATCAAGTGTACTTTTCATTACATTCTCAAAATATTTACATAGTTATATATTTGAAAATTAATTATCAATGTTGTTGGGAGGTGGCATTCCTTTTTTGAATGTATCAATTTAGGCCCCTTTTTTGGTCATTTTTTTAAAAGTTGTTAGGGATGTGCATTATTTGATTAAAGCCGAAAAATTGAACTGAATCAATCGTGTTTGGTTTATTTGGTTGATTTGATTTGATTTTGAAATAACATTTTTTTTTTTGGTTTTAAAAATTATATTATTTGATTTTTTTGTTTTCTTATTAATTTTTCTCTTCATTAAACCAAATAAATAAAAAAATTGNGTTTAAATCTATTTTTATAAAATCATAAGTTTGTTAGCTTTTTTATTATAATAAAAGAGATGTTTTATATTTCATTTTTAATATATCTTAATTAAATTACTATTTCTTATTTAATTTTTTGAATTAAAAATTTCTTTTTATAACCATTACAATCATACAATCAAATTTTCAAAATTTTGACAAATCAAGTATACTTTTCATTAGATTCTCAAAATATTTACGTAGTTATATATTTGAAAATTAATCATCAATGTTGTTGGTAGGTGGCATTCCTTTTTTGATGTATCAATTTAGACCCCTTTTTTGGTCATTTTTTTAAAAGTTGTTAGGGATGTGCATTATTTGATCAAAGCCGGAAAATTGAACCTAATCAGTCGTGTTTGGTTTATTTGGTTGATTTGATTTGATTTTGAAATAACATTTTTTTTATTTGGTTTTACAAATTATATTATTTGATTTTTTTTGTTTTGTTATTAATTTATCTCTTCATTAAACCAAATAAATAAAAAAATTAAATAGTATTATAATTGAAAAATTAAATTCACTTAGACTAGCTATTCCACTGCTCTGTCTTTGCCATTTCATAAATCTTGATGTCCATTCGATATAGAGAGAGAGATGGTGAGGAGATAGGAAAGAGATGTAAGACTTATGATTTTTAAGTAGAACCCTAATTTGTAATAATCTTAGATATAAAGAAAAGTCATGCATCATAGAGGAATTAAGTTAATGTATTTTCCTATTTCAGTTGGATTACATTGTGCATCGGCTTTAAGCCCATATCTTTTTTGCTTTAGTTTTGGATGCTCTTACTGGACAATTACAATAGAATCTACCTTGGTGTATGCTTTTCACTGAGGATATCCTTCTTGTGGATAGGACTAGAGAAAGAGTTCAAGAAGAACTTAAAAGCCTTTATTTGAGTAGATTTAAAACTGAATAATTTGATTGTAATTTTAGTATTAGTAGATCTAGTGACAAAGTTGTAAAAATGGGTGATCAAATCATTAAAGGTGTTGACGTTTGAGATATCTCAGATTGATTGTTCAAAGTATGGGGGTATAAACGGGGATGTTATTAGTAGAATTCAAGTTGGTTGGTTGAAGTGGAGGAATGCATCATGACTATTTTGTGATAGAAAAATACCGCTTAAACTTAAAGGAAATTTTCGTAAGATGGTGATGAGATTTGTAATGTTTTATGGCGTAGAATGTTGGTTTTAAAAGAGAAGCACAATAATAAGTTAAGTGTTGTTGAGATGAGTATGCTTAAGTGGATGAATAACTTGACACTTAGAGACAAACCATGACCTAGCTCTAGTTGCATACAAGATTAGAGAGAGACGACTTAGATGGTTTGGTCACATTAAACGTTGACCATATGATGATTCAGTTAAGAGTGTAGATGCTTGAGACTCGAATTATGTTAAGAAAGGTAGATATAGACCTAAAAAGATGTGGGCAGGTTGTATAAAAAATAATCTTAATTTATTATAATTAAATAAAACTATGACACTCAATAGGACACAATGGAGAAAATGGATTCATATAGCCACTCCCACTTAGTGGGATAAAGGTGGTTGTATAAAGCAAAATTTCAGTTTGTTCAAAATCAAATTGATTAAATTGAAATACATTTATGATTTTATTTGAATTGGTTTTAGCAAAAGGTTGGCTAGTTGATTTTTTAAATTTTGGGTTTTTATTTAACTTTGTTGACCAATCTATGAATTGATCTATTTAAAAAAACCAATTATAGACGACTAAATGCCGTGATCAACTTATTTCTCTTCTTGGTTATCTTCATCTTCATTTATTTGTTACTATGGGGAATGCTTATTAATTATAAAGATAATCTGATTAAAATGAAAAAAAAAAAAATGTAAATATAGCTATGAATTGTTGTATTGGTGTGGAGGTTATTGTATACCTGTAATATGGAAATTTGATTTGATATGGAGTGATTGTGCCCCCTTCTTGTGGATCTTAATGAAGATTGAAAGATGATGATTGATCCTGAAACTGCCAGGATTAAAAATCTGAGCTGCTCTTAATGTTGGGCATCTAGTGAATCTTGTGGTGCAACTTTAAGGTCCACCTCTGCCTTTGTGCAAAATACATTAATAGCAGACATCATTCTACTTGCATCTGTTCGCATTATAAAATGGTTAGAATAAGTTCTTCATTCGTTCAATGCTTCATTGTTGTAATTTTTTTTTCTTGTTGGTTTTTTTGCATATACATAATTAGTTAATTTTGATAAGTAAGAAATATACATAGATAAAATTTTTTTATTGGTGCTTTTGGGATAGTAAGTTATAGGTGGTTGTGGCTCAATTTAAAGTAAATAAAGTGAAACCCAAGATTTTTATCGCCTTAGATAATTTGCAATTGCATGATCATTATTATTATTACGAATTTTTATCGGATCCATAATATAAGCTAGTTCATGATTTCACTATTCTACTTATGACTAAGGATAGTTTAGCTAGTTAATATTCACCATTCATTGTTATTTGCTCACTTGAAATTTGGTTTGAGTGACTCGAAACCGACCTATGGTTAACCTCCAAATAGTTTTATTGCATGATTACCATATGGTAAAATTCAAGATGAAAATTGGTGAAAGAAGTGACCTAAAATTCTTAAAATATGTGGTCCAGATAATCTAGAATGTGTAGATGTATACATTAAATTTTATAGAAATAGAAAATTTAGCGAGATTAGTTGAGAACCAATCATTACACGTTACTTTGGAGTATTCCATCCAATGCATTTCGATAACAAATTATGTTATTTATTAAAAAAAAATTCAACCTTTTCTTCCTTCTACTTGTATATTTTGTGAGATTTCTTTAGATATTCAAAATATTGTGAATTATGGAGATATTAATCTAGATATTTTTATATCCAATGAGCCAATCAATATGCAACCATTCTCAAGTTCATACCAGCAACAGATGCAAGCATCTAACCACGTTCCCCTTAAAAAGCTTCATCACCCCTTTCAACTTCTTGTCTACATAGGCATGTATTGCAACACCTAATGGGTTGGATGAAAATATGCGTAAATCCTCTAATAATGGGTAGATATTGAAAGTGAATTCCAGAGTACAATGTATCATACATTAGAAAACAATGGATAATAAGTGTGTAAGTTGGATATATCAAATTTATTCTATAGATCAAGTCCATAGAAGAATTTCTTTAAATGTTTGCTAATATCGGTGTAAACTCAAAATACAAAGGAATAATTATATTATTGTTGAAACTTAGGGTATGTTTGGGGCAGCTGAAGCTTATTGAATAATCTGCTGATAAACTGATTAAAAGTAATCTGCTGATAAGTTAGGCGCGGTAGCTATTACAAATTTTTATTTTTTGGAAAAGCCGGACCGCAGCCAGAAAGCTGCAACCGCTTCTAGATAGGTGTGGTGTGAAAATGCTGTTTTCAGTGTTTTGAAAACACATAAGTTGCCAAAATGGTGTTTACCCAAATAGGTCACCGCACTAAATAAGCTACCCCAAACAGGTCCTTAAATAGACAATCACAAACAATCAACGGAAATAGGAATACAATGATACAAACACAAATACCCCACTAAGGTGATGTTCAAAGGTGGTGGTCGTAGTTCGATAAAGAGGAAATTGAGTGGTATGGGTGGTTGGGGGGTCGAGCGTCATCTAGAGAAAGGAAGCCAAAAGGGAGGGGAAAAGTGGCAGCAATAAGAGGAGGTGGGGGTAGGGCTGTTCAATGGCTGGACATCAAGTTAGGTGGTTGTGAGGGAGCCTAGGAAGGTTGGTGTAGGTTGGGGTGATTGTAAGGAAGGATGGGAAGGTAAGGGAGGGGAAAGGAGGCGGTAGGAAATTGCGAACTATAGGAAAACCATAAAAGGGCCTATTTTTCTATTGTGGTAGCAAATACGGTGGGGGCGAAGGCGAAAGAAAGGTTGCGGGAGAAGGGAAATAAAGGATAAATGCCCTCACGTGATCAAACTATAGCTGAACACCATTCGATCCTTGGGAGACGGTCACCAACTCAGATGAGTTACTACCAAAACATCTTCCCTCCTTTGGATACAACCTTAGTAAAAAAATACTAGAAGCTGACGGCTGTCCTGAACAAAAATACATGAAAAACTGACCTACACACAACTAAAATAACATATATAGACCTAGGGTAACAAAGGATTGACTCTCACATCAATTTGGCGGAAAATTATGAGAAGTAGGGTCAACTGGCTCTCTTGAGGTGCTTGCTCTAGCTGGCTTTAGTCCAGAGGATGTGAATAGCCTGCAGTCCAGACATCTTGCCGTAGGGGCCAACTGTCTAGTTCGGGACTCCCGCAACAGACACGTCAATGTCAGTTTTCCATGATTATGGGAGCTTCGACCTTATCTGTTGAAGCTTTTATCCTCTTTATAGTATGAAATCATATTAGCACGTTGAAGGTAATGAGCTACTATAATCTCTCGAGACTAAAGAACCTTTGACTGCGCTCCTAGAAACATCTGGATCTCATTGCGGTTGCATTATCCCCCAAAACACCTGAGTTTTTTCTAGTTGCTAGCAACCATCCATATCAGTCCAACCATATAAGGGTGAACTACTGAACTGAACTGAAACTTCATGCTAAGTTTGCCCTACAAAATCTTTCAAAGGTAGCCTAAGTTGGTTTAGTCCTACTTGACGTGAGAACGGACGAAACTTTCTGTGACGGTGGCAGCCATGGTGGTAAGGTATCAATCATGATGTTCTGATATGCTCTTTGTAGTGACTGCCCTGTGTTTGGAATTAGTGTCTTTATTATGCTATCCTTTATTATCACAAAAATTAATCCTGCTTACACTTTTCTACCAGTAAGGGCACATGTAATCCCAGACTCTGCATAAAGTAGAAAGATTATGTGCTTGTCATTTTTGGTGAAGTAGGTATTCTTGAATTCGTCATGCTGAGTCTGATGATCAAACTGCCAATGCCTTCTTAAATAAAAGGTGGCATACATCCATGGGCACCACTTTGCACCAACCCTGGTCCTGCAGTTGATTCCCAATCATAAACTCTACGAGTCATCTCTTGTCAATATTGATTTTGTTCTCCTTCTTCAACCATGTAAAGGAATACAGTTGGGAATTTTTATGAGGCATGAGGCTCAATTTATTAATCATCTTCATAGACGCTATGTTATTGTTATTCCATCGATGATGTGACTGCATACATTTTCTTTCATAGTGCAACGAGTGTAGAATATGTTATGACAAAATAACTCTTCTGTCATCAGACACCTCATTATATTTAAAGATTTACTCGACGAGCTACATCCATTCAAGGAAATCATCTGGATCTGTTCTCTCCATGAAGTTCGGTAGGCCCACCTTTATTCCCAAATCTCAATTTCTTCCAATAGGCACTATCTCTGCATCTTCTACAAGCACTCTATCTCGGTATCCTCTAACAGACATCTCATCTCTGTATCCTTTAACAGACATCTCATCTCTATATCATTTAACAAACATCTCATCTCTGTATCTTCCAATAGACACTTTAACTCCAGGCCTCTGCTGAAACTGTACCCCAAAGCGTTGCAGCTTATCTTCTCCACTGAAATCTTCCCTATGAAAGGGATGTTACGATCCTGCCGGATAGCTTATAATTAACTCAGTTAGGAACTGCGATCAGACGACTTTAACATTTAAATAATTTTCATCGGATTTAAAACTTTAAATTTTATAAAAAAGCCACTAATAATCCATAAGTACAACAACAACAACAACAAAGCCTTAATCCCACTACATGGGGTCGGCTACAATAATCCATAAGTACAATACACATAAAATCAAAACATCCAAAAATTATATCAATTTGTTGACATCTCAAGCCAACATATAACAAAATAATCTAGAATTAAAAAATATCTAAATCCACACAACACTATATCCCTATCTAAAAGAAAAAGTGCAAAAAAAAACAAAATTGTAATCATAATACCTAACAACAGTGGTACTCCTCTATCAACTAAATCTCTTATGCCTGACATATTAACCTACAATTTTTCTTTTTGAGAAAGAGAATTAAATTCAACAGGAAACTTGTCTCAGTGAGCAATTATAATATTAATATGCATTAAATTCATATGTAAGTATCTTGTATGAATGATCAAAAGAAAATGCTGTCCATTATTTTATAAAAGTTTGAACTATCACTTTAAATTTTTCTATTTTCATTTCAATTTAAGTATACAATTTTTTATCTTTTAAAGATTAAAAACATGATTACCATCATACTCAAATGTATCTTCAAAATTGAAACCATAGATAACCTAAAAAATTTGCACCTGAATGCACACTATTACCTTTTTTTTTATTTTGCACGGTTACAACGCATTCTTTGCCAGTATCATCTTAGTGTAATTTTGTATGACTTAAACTTTTACCCTTCATCTCCTTTAAATTCCTTCTTTTAAAGACATTAAAAAATCATTCTTCCTTTCTTTCCATTTATTTCTTTTAATTCTTAAACTCACAATATGCATAAAATTATAAAAATAATTTTCTAAATCATTAAAGAAAATTTGATTTAATAAATTTTCATTTAATACATATAAGAAAATAATTTAAATACCTTTGAAAAGCTTATCCCTCCACCTCTTTTGACTACCACATATATTAAAGTGATTGTGCATGCTATTAGATAAGAATCCTATTCCTAAACAAAATGACTTAAATATACCTATTTTATTTAATTATATATATACATGTATATATATATATATACATATATATGTATCCATGTATGTATAGATATATATATATATATATATATA
>JXCR01138881.1:359180-373635 GCA_002079205.1 Phalaenopsis hybrid cultivar | reverse complement strand
TATATATATATATATATATATATATATATATATATATATATATATATATATATGCATATGTAGATATATCTACATATCTACGTGTGTGTGTGTGTGTGGGCTGTGTCGTTGTAGTCGTCTCCTTCCGTACGATGGTTTTGGCGTCGTCTGTAGGCTGATTCCTATTTCGTCTTTCTTTTTGATTCATCTCGACAGAAGCGTCTTCAGCTTGCTACGTTGTCGATGCTGCTTCCTGTTGCGGTCTTGCGGTGCTTTTCCGCTGCACTGCCTTACAATCTGTGGTGCTTGTTGCAAGCACACTATTGGCCTTAGGGCTTTCCTACGCTGTCGCCCTTGCCGGTGATAACCCCGTCAAACCCTCCTATGCTATAGTGGTTCACAAATGCAACTCGTCCTTCCACCTCGTAGATAGTCCGATATTTCCGCAGATGTACCATGATTCTATTGCAGAAATAAAGATTGCAATCTCATCAAGAAAGTAGAGAAAAAGACGGACAAATCAACAATATTCTTCTCTGATACTGAAAATTCAACTCGTGCAGGAAAATACAAATTTACATTAGTTGGAAAGTTCCAATTAGGTTGCCCAAAGGTGGAGATTATCAGGAAGGTTTTTGAAGACTTCAAACTAGTTGGGGCTTGACAGGTGGGTCATTTCTACGGAAGACATGTTATGATATAACTAAGTATAGAAAAATATTACACAAGGATTTTTTCAAAGAAATTCATCATAATTGAGGGCAAACGTATGAAATTGCTCAAATGGACTCCTAATTTTGATCACAATCAAAAATTCCCAATTGCGTCTATCTGGTTCTCATTACCTGAAATCAAGCTTCATTTCTTTGACTTACTATTCTTATATGCAATTGAGACTATCCTTGGAAAACCTTTACAAATAGATTTACCCACAGTTCATTTCTTAAGGCCTTCTACTGCAAGGATTTTGATTGAAAAAGATATTATACTACCAGATCTAGAAGAAGTCTGACTGACTCTGCTCACAATGGTTATTGGCAAAAAATCATTATGGAACAAAAACCTTACTACTGCAAACACTACAAGATGTTCAGATAGCCGCAGGAGAAATGTTTCAGATTGCACCCACAAGTGAGAACTAATAATCAAAAGCAAGCACATGCTGTTAGTGCACCCCATGTGCCTCAATACGCTCGCAACAAACTTGATGACAACCCAACCCGAGGAGGGAACTACCACAAGACAGGAGTTGGCGTTTGGCCTTAGGAACCCTTCTCTATACCATACTACAACGGATAATGTTCGAACCGAAAATCAAGATAGCCCCGCAGCTTCTATTCAGGAAGCATCAGGTGCAGAGGTGACAATTCACACTTCATATACACTAGAACCTATCGCTGTAGTAACCACTACCTTTCCTTCTATTGCGGTTCTAATATCTAATCAGACCGAGGATGACATGAGCCAGTATTTTGATGAAGAATGGAAGGTTTACACTTCTCGACGGAAGAAGGTTGGGGGCACACTCCAACTTGGAAACTTAATGGATGATACTTTGTTTACTCCTGACAATGACACGACACTTCAAATTTTGTTATCCTTCTAAAACTAGAGGAAGAGGCAGGACTAAACTGGCTTGTCCCTAGTTACTTATTTTCTGCAAATTTTAATTTTTTTAGTCTATCTGTATCTTTAGTTGGGGTATTACTGTACTTGGTATCGTATGAATAGGGTGCCTCTATTTGGCTTTCTCATACAATTATGTATCTTCTCTATTTCAATAAAATCAGCCTTTGGGCTTTTCATATATATATATGTATATATATTTGAATCAATTATTTTTCTCAATTTTACTAAAAAAAAATTAATATCTATCTGATGCTTTTAAACAGGTGTATAAATGAAAAAATAAGCAATTACCTCCTCTCATCTTTCTCCTTCTCCTTATAAATTCATGATCCAAATACTTAATCTTTTGAATCTAACTTGTTAAATTTCTGATTCACATCATACTAATATTATTATTAAAATAACACACTTTTTAAGTTCATTGATTAGTTAATGAAAACCCTGAAGGTTTTCCTTGCCTGCTAATACCTCATTTGATTTATCATTTTTTTTTGGAAGAAAAAATTTGATTTGTTAAGATATTTAGTATTAGGCTAACTGTATGTGGAAATGAAAATTTATAGCAGGGTTTATATAACCAGGAGATTAGTCAAATTTGTAAAGGGTATTCAATTCGTGCTACCTGCAATATTATTTTTAAAAGAAACCCTGTACCGTTAATCACAGTAGAGTTCAATAGACCAATTGAAGCAAATAATTTAATAATTATTATCAATAATGGATACCATTTAAGTGTACATTCACTTTGTCCAAAGTTAGTCAATAACGAAGGTTAGCAAAGAAGATTCTTGATTTGATAACTCAACATGAAATTATTCCATCATAGTAGGTGAATAATAAGGCATGAAATCAGTTTCTAGTATCCAATGTCAGTAGAGACTCATTAAGGTGGCATCCAATGATAATAATCATTGTGTATTAATGATGAACCATAAATTATTTAATCCAAGTCTAAATTACATGGTGATGAGGGAATTGGATTCTTCATTATTTTTTAAAGGTAAAAGAATTCATCTATTTTTAAAAATTTGGAGTCACCGTGATTGTATTTCGACCATTGACGTGTCATTTCTGCTACTATTTAAATTTTTGACAAAACAAGACAGTCTTTTGGTATCATATCATATGCCAAATCATACTTTTTTTATAATGTTGGAATATTATCCTCGTTAGACAAGTAAAATCAAGATATCTTTTCCGTTGGAAACATTTATTTTCTATAACTACAAAGTAGAATGCTTAAACTTACTCAAACTATAGTGAATATTGGAGAATTTCCCTTATATTAAATTATTATATTAACTTAAAATATCTATAATGATGATTTAGGATGCTTTATTGATGCTACAATACAGTGTCGAACTTACAGTTTAAGAGGACCTCATACTGTAGAATAGGTGTGGCAACAACAAATTATTATTAGTGCCCATCAACTGCAAACCACTCGATCTAAAATAATAAATTCTTTTCATATTGAACTTTTGTATGGATAATAATGCTGTGAATATAATTTTTCGTTATCTAATTAATAGTGGATTTATGGCTGCGCACGTTATTAATGATGAAATTTGTGAATTTGTGTTATCAGAAACTCAGTTGCATGCTTTTATATTGTATGTTGAGATAGTGCCTACTCGAAGCTATATTAATGAGGTTGTGCCTACATCAACATTGACTGATGTAACACAATAAGGTTACATTATGCTGATCCAAGAATATATTGTGTAGGACAACACTGGAGGATGATCCTTCTGTCCTCTCAATGCTACAAATTTTGCACAAGTAACTTGTATTCAATTGGATATCTTTTGGTCGCATATTTTGCTGATTTGTGTTAATGATACATTCGTATGTTCAGACAAATATGTACAAGTGGTAATGAAAATGAGGGGAGTATTTCAGGATGTAACTTAGCACCCTGAACTAGTACTGATTTTGGCAAACATTACTCCAATAATAATCCAATTGAATGAGGAGATTTGTTGATGCATCATATGCTGCGGAAGGTAGTTTATTGAGTTTTGAGTTAGAAAAAAGATGATAATAAAATTGCAATCTCATAGATAGCAGAATTGAATGAGCTATGAGGATATGCTCTGCAGCATAGAATTGAATGAGCTATGAGGATATGTTCTGCAGCATAGAATTGGTTTTGCGAGAGTACATATAGGTGACAATATGGTGGCAATTAATGAGGTTAGTGGCTCTCGAGTGCTGGGTGACTAGTTCCCCTTAATAAGTCTCTGTTGCACGCACTAGTCATGCGATCCATCTTAATTCAGACACTTCCAATTTTTCAAAGATTGTTTTCTTGACATCTATGCCATGTAGTTGCCCACCAGCAACACTGTTGCTTTCGGCTTCTCTATCAAAACCCATAGTCTTCATGCGAAGCAAAAGTTCTCTCCATCCTCACCTAATTGTCATGTTTGTGGCGCCCTCTCCTCACGAAGAATCAAATTGAAAAAAATATTGATTGCTGAATATTTATGCTTGTAAACCAAAGATCAAACAAAAAACAAAACAAAAAGTTGTTGCATTGGTTATGCCAGTTTTTTTTTGGTTTTGGTTTCAAGTTTGATGAATCAGCTTTATTTGGTTTGATTTTACATATCGGTTAGTTTAGAATCAAATCAAACAAGGTATACAAATAGCAAAAATCCCTCCTGACGAGTGTTACACAAAACTATCAACAGAAGGACTAGGTCACAAAAAGCTCTACATGATTAGTTCTGGCTATATGAATTTATTTAGGAGAGGTCCAAGCCACATAAAATCCTTTTGGATTATCATACGCTATTCTAGGGAGATTGAGGGCCACTCTTTTTTAGCAAAACTTCCCTATTGTCTGCGATATCAAAACTCTGTCCAATTTAACTATTTAAAGCTTGGTCCAAATCATCTTATACTTACAACCAGATTACTACGAAAAAGTGGTACAAGTGAGATTCAACAAGCTCAACAAATCCATGCGAACATACTACAAGAAGAAATACAAAAACATCCATGTGCATCACTCACAGTCATACTCGACAGCCTATATTGGGAATGGCAGTATAAGGTCTGATACCAGGAGGGCATTCTCCAACAATGCAGAGGTTCCTGCATTCTGTGGAAGCCTGTGCAGCCATGCATTGTTTCTGGGCTTCTGTGGCTATGTGCAGCCTAGTAGTCCGGAGTGGGGGCGCACCTCCGTTCACACCCTTCCAGGGACAGCTGCCATGCCTTATCTCATGTTTCAGATTGTCTGGGAAAATGCTTGTTTTCATGTTCTATGGCTAATTTCTATTTGAAAGGAAATTCTTGTCACTCCTTTAATGGCCGTGGTGTTGATGTTCTTCATTTTGTATGGGCAGCTGATGCTCTGATCTCAACCGGCCTGGCTGATTTAGGCTACAAGTATGTTAATATAGGTATGTTCTGCAGTAGATATTTTTTTTATTTGTTGAAATGGATTCATATGCCTCTCTTTTTGATATTTAAATAAATCTGTCCTGACAGATGATTGTTGGTCTTCTCTGTTGCGCAATTTAAAGGTCTGTTCTGTCCCTCTATCACTCTTTATTACGAGTCTATTGCGCAGGTTTAAGTTATGAAGAAAAATAAATAAATAAGTTTGTGCTGCTGCTACTTTTCCTTCTTTTGGGAACTGCATTCAGTTTGGGAGTTGAACTATTGTTCTATATGAGGATGGTGTTTTCTTTTTGAAAGAGGAAATGAAGCAGGCCAAGCCTGACTAGAAGGCCTGGACTCTTATGTGGGCTTCATAGTAGCTAAAAAATTGTGTTATCACAAACCAAACTCTTAGCAAGGATTGTTGAATCTGTATGGTTCATTCAAATCGTGTTTGATAACTTGGGTGCTTCATGTCATAAATTTTCGTTCCAGATTGAACTTTATCGCTTATGTTTTGTTATTTGACATTCATCTAGTTAAAAAATATGAGCAAAATTGATTACTCTGTCAAGGATATGTGGATTATTAGGTGTCCATATAAACCGATCTTATTCATTTAATATGTGAAGAATTAGCCTTTGGAACATGGATTATTCTAAAAGGTGTTCTATTCATATGTTATATTAACAGATACTTTTCTAAATAGATATTTTGTCACAACAACAACAACAACAACAAAGCCTTAATCCCACTACGTAACACTAAATAATATGGTTTAATGCTTTCCTAGGGAAATGCGTGTGTAGCTTATTTAGATGATTAGTATAGTATTATCTCCCTGTATGGAAAAATGCGATTTGTTGAGTTATAATGTACCATTTACAAGGCAATTAATACATATTATTTTTCTTGAATATTTTTCCAACCAATATAATGTGTGCCGAGTGTTTTTATTTGTTGTAGTTGTTTTGAACTCATGTTTTATAATTTAGATTATGGATTTTATTAGATATGATTTTGCCATTAACACTGTCACAAACTCATATGCGGCCTATTTTCCATATTGATATACCTTTTCAAAACATGATTATCTCTTCATGTGTATGATGTCAGCTGCTTTGACAACGTATCTTGTTCACGTTTCATAGATTCCATCTAATACCATAACTCACGGAGGAATTAATGAACAAGTTTTGATGATTTGATCCCAAAAAACAAAAGCATCTTTCTGATTTTCTTGAAATGAACATTCTTCCGTACTCTCATAATTGCTTTTCATTGGCATGCATTTTCAAGTAATCATCATCACATCCTACCAATTTGGAAGTCCCAGAAAACATTTGATTTTTTTTTTTTTTTTTTGTATTTTTAATATTGTACAGGGTCAGCTGGTTCCTGACAAGAAGACTTTTCCTTCTGGCATTAAGGTTCTCGCAGATTATGTACATGAGAAGGGCCTCAAGCTTGGTATTTATTCTGATGCTGGGTAAGGCCTCAAGCTTAGTTATTTTCTTTTGACATTAAAGTTCTACATGGGTAGGGCACTTGCTATATCATTGACAATGCTGGCCTGATTATTTTAAAGAGCATTAAAGAAGGATGTGGGCTCCAAAAATTTGGGCCCAGCCACCACCCTCGAAATGATGAATGAGAGAGTTTTATGTTGTGATTCTAGTTTAAATTTTTAGAAGATAGATAAGACAGTAGATATGACACTACCCAGAGATTTGAAGGTTTGAGGTTTCCCATAGGCGCAAGTCCCTATGGTCAATCTCTTCTCTCAATAATAAGAAGAGAAAACTTTCAATTAAGGCTAGTCATTAAAGTCATGATTGTTCATCATATTATAACGACAAATTTAAGATTCAACTGTCATTATAAGCTTAGAATGGATAGTGTGAGTGTGTGTTATGAACTTAATCAAGATCCCATAGTTCTGTCATCTCGAGTTATCAATCTCTGATCTAGAGGAGGCAGTCGATCCAACATGATAAAATGATCATTATTAGTAGCCATGGGGTTATGTCTAAGGAGATCTCGTAAATTTGAGGTAGATGTTGTTTAAGGAGGCTAATACAAGTGAATTTTAGCTAATAGAGGGCTTAGTGTCCTATTAGATATACCCTATGGTTCATAACTCAAAGTAACTGATAAACATTTAGAAATATACAGACTATAGACGTGACCGTAATATAGTGGAGACTACTAGACAAATCACATGGTTAAAGTAATATGGATGTAACCATTTTATTTTTGGAGCTTACTAGCTGAATGATCCATATTGCAATCAATCACTTGTTATCATGCAAGTATACATGTCGATCAAATAGTATATGAATTATGAGTCCGTGTATCAATTTTACTAGAAATGGATTAAATTCTTAAACTATCAAATTAATAGCTTAATAATCATAAGTTCCATTCAAAATGATGAATATTTTTGTGTTGTTAAAGTGTCTAAAATCCTAAAGTCAAAAGTGAAAAACTAAAATAAATGAGAAGAGTTTTATAAATGGTGTGATGTCTTCCTTGAATTTGTTCAATGAGTTCTAAATGTCTCCAAATGATTCTCCCACTATAGTTGTCAATTGGGCCTATTACTCATTGCTCTTTTTCGAGATATAGAAGTGTTGGAATCCCATATTTTAGTTAGCTTCTCATAATTATGTAAGAATTCACAGGCATTCACTTTCCTAAAAAATATTGCAAGAATTTATTGAAAATATTCCTATTCCACTAAACTCATGTGCGTTAACCTAATTATGCTTCTAGTCTTCTTTCGACAACTAGTTTTAACTATCTAAATTGTTAGTTTGGATCTAAATTAAGTTTGGAGTATTAAAACTTCTTGATTCAAAGTTCAAAAATATAACATGGATTTTTCTAGATTTTAAAGAATTTTAATTCAAGGGAGCGAAAAGATTAGTGTGAAGAGAACACATTAAATTTCAATGAAAGAAATAGAAAGTTTACATAGTTGAAGAAATGATAAAATCCGATGTGCATCTCCTTTTGCTCTACAATGATCTTTGTTTTACAATGAAATGACACATATATTTACCCTAGTAATAATGAAATAACGACTCTCACACACTCTATTTACTCTCTATAACAAGGAACTCCAAGAGTGTTGCGTGTCCACGAGTGTCAACCCCCGTGTGTGCATCTCCCTCATACCCAAGAGCATAGGAGAGATTTTAAGCCTTCCTTCAGTCGAACCATAGAAGAAACCGCCAAAACCACCTTAAATTAGTGGGAGGCCCAACGATGTTGGATTTTGTGACTCAAAATCATCCGTTTGGGCTTTGAGCACGAAAAGTTGGCACTTGTAGCGCGATGGTGCTAGCACTGGGCGTGGGGTTCTTGCAACGTTGGAGTGTCATGTGCTCTGTATGTTTTACTGGAATTAGTTGCATCAGATGCTTGGGCGCTCATTTGGATGGTGTCAAGGCACTATGCTATGGTGCTAGGGCTCTTAGTTTGGAGCATTAGAATGTTGTCTTCTATGGATTTTACAACTATAGACCCTACTTTAAGCACTGAGGCGCTAGCCATGAACGTCGGGCGCTTTCATGTTGATTGAACCCATTTTGTGCTCCATGTGTTCCAATTTATGAATTTTAATGTATACTGCAAATAACACTACATATATCCCAGAAAAGTGTAAAAATGATGCATAAATGGTATAAAAAACACATGATTACATCAATAAATTTTATCCAATAACGACAACAAGTCTTTATCCCACTAAGTGTGGTCAACTACATGAATCCTTTTTCTCCATTTAATCCGATTGAGTTTCATATTTTCATTTAATTCTAATAGATTAAGATCATTTTTTGCACAATATGGCCAAGTCTTTTCAGGTATACCTCTGTCTTTCTTAACATAAGTTGAATCTAAAACATCCACTGTTCTAACCAGGTCATTAGATGGTTCAACATTTAATGTGACCAAACCATCTAAGATGACTCTCTCTAATCCTGTCTGCAACTGGAGCTACACTAACCCTTTCACGGATATATTTTTTTTGCATTTTATTTCTAAGTGTCAAGTCACTCATCTGCCCAAGTATTCTCATCTCAACAACACTTAACTTTGTTTTATCTTCTCCTTTAAAGGCTAATAATCTGCTCCATAAACCATTGCAGGTCTCACCACCATCTTATAAAATTTTCCTTTAGTCTAAGCGATACTTTTCTATCAAACAATAGGCCCGATAAATCAATAAATTTTATACACATTAAATTCCTCTAAACTTAAACATTATTTGTCCTTAAGTAATTCAATATCTAAAGTTTGACTTTTTGAAATTCATGGTAGATCTTGCCTTATGATTGCATTGTTTTTTAACAAAAAAATAAATAGATAAATCAAAGTGCAAAAATAATATGCTAGGATTAAATTATTATTAATACCTAATATCAAAACATTATTTATATTAATATTTTTTAATATAATTATTCTTAAATTACTTATGTCAATATGACTAAAATAATTTTAATTCTCAAATATATATCGTTTAATTGTTTACTCATCAATCATATAATTTTAATTTAGTTATTCTCTTTTTTAGTATAATATTCCAAATTTCAATCAAGGAATATTTTAATTCTTTAATTTTGGAAAAAGATTATTGATACCAATTTTAAATTTATATCTTAATCTCAAGCTTATCCTCAATTGCTTATGTAGATGGATGCTACAGTTTTTTTATGATTTAATTGCTCCATAAATTTTATTGATCATATTTGAAATACATGCTACGGATCTTTAAGCATATTCATTTATTTCATACTGAATAACATTATAAACATTTATTCATTAATATAGATGTGAGAATAAAGTGAATTATATAACTTGTTTACACTGTGCATGTTGAATTTGATGAAGTTCACTCTCTTATAGTACTATCTAGAGATGATAAAATATTTGTGCATGTAATTGAAATGATATTATGATATTAAAGTATCTTAATTGATATAAATTTTAGATGTGCTCTTGTGATGATTGCAAACTATAAGATATTTTTTTATGAAAAGCCCAAGGGCTGATTTTATTGAAATAGAAAATGATACATAAAGGTTGTATGAGAATAGCCCAAAAACGACACCCTACCCATACGATACAAGTACAATAATATCCCAACAAAAAGATATGAATATACTCAATAAAATGTAAAACAAATTTAAAACATGCAGAAAACAAGTAACTAGGGACGAGCCACTTTAGTCCTGCCTCTTCCTCTAGTTTTAGGAGCAAAACCAGATAACAAACTTTGAAGAGTCGTGCCATTGCAGGAGTCACCAAATTATCATTCATTAAGTTTCCAAGTTGGCGTGTGCCCCTAGTCTTTTTCTTCCGTCGAGAAGTGTAAACCTGTCATTCTTCATCTGAAGACTGACTCATGTGATTCTCGATCTAATTTGATGTTAGAACTATAGTAGGAGGAAAGACGGTCGTTGCCACCGCGATAGGTTCCAATGTATGTGAAGTGTGAATTGTTACCTTTGCACCTGATGCTTCTTGAATAGGAGCTGCTGGACTATCCTGATTTTCAGTTCAAACATTATCCGTTGTAGTATGGTCAGGAGAAGGGATCCCAAGGGCAGACACCAACTCCTGTCTTGTGGTGATTTCCTCCTTAGGTTGGCTATTATCAGGTTTGCTGGGAGCACGTTCAGACACATGAGGTGCACTAATAGTGTAATCCTGCTTTTGACTATTGGTTCTCAACTGTGGGTGCAATCTGAAACATTTCTCCTGCGGGTGTCCAAACATCTTGCATTGCTTGCAGTAGTATGATTTTTGTTCTATAATGATTTTTTGCCAATAACCATTGTGAGTAGATTCACACCAAACTTCTTCTACATCT
The DNA here is from genome assembly GCA_002079205.1 of Phalaenopsis hybrid cultivar. Taxonomy (NCBI): domain Eukaryota; kingdom Viridiplantae; phylum Streptophyta; class Magnoliopsida; order Asparagales; family Orchidaceae; genus Phalaenopsis; species Phalaenopsis hybrid cultivar. Next base: position 362,756 of record JXCR01138881.1, on the reverse strand, counting down.
GGTAGTGTAATATATCGCTTAATTAAAATCTTTGTAATAGAGGTTCTTGAGAAATGACTTGTAGGTAAATCTACCTATAAAGGTTTTTCAAGGATAGTCCCAATTGCATATAAGACAGGTAGGTCAAAGAAATGAAACTTGAGTTCAGGTAATGAGAACCAGATAGGTGCAATTGGGGGTTCTTGATTGGGATCAAAATTAGGGGTCCATTTGAGCAATTTCATATGTTTTCCCTCAATTGTGATGAATTTACTTGAGAAAATCGTGTAATCATCTTCTATGCACAGCTGTATCGTAACATGCCTTCCGTCNATATATATTTATTTATATATATAGATAGATAGATAGATAGAAGATAAGATTATATATATTTAATAATAAGTTGATATGAACCTTCTTCAATGAACACATCTGATTAGTAAAATCTCAATTATTTTATATTGATTTATTTTATATGACCATTTAATTGTTTCTTTATGTATTATGTTACTGTAGTTTAAGAGTACGTGTATTCATTGTATTTTAAATTAATATTTTCAGGTTTAAATATAGAGTAAAAGTGAGTAAAATATGTGAAAGCATGTATTGAAAATGAGGTTCGCAAAGAGGAAGGTAAATTCATAACTGTATTAATTTAATTATTTTCTTCAATTACACTTTCTTTACTATTAGATTTGGGGATGGCAATTAATTTTTTTTTCATGTTCGATCATTTATTACCTTCTTGATAACTCTAAGTCCCTAGGCCTGACCGTGACAATTCTAGTCATATCAGGAGCATTGGACTACCAAGTGTAAGCATAGTCTTATTTACTTTGGTCCTTGTTAGGAGGACCATACTAGCTCAGATGCAAACTCAGTGTTCTCAACTCCAATCCTAATAAGGAGGATAAGACTAGCTAAAGTGGAATATATGATCACGCTCTACAGGTAGAGCGATCTACTCTTAAATAGCTTAGTATTTTTTATTAAATTTGGAAAGAGATATGTGGTAAAACTTGGAGCACTTGCGTGCTATTTGGTTTAAATTATATTTTATTTTAAGCTTATATTTAAGTTGTATAGTATTTTCAGACTACTTATTTAAATATTCAGCCACTAGTCAGAGCACATAGGAGTCTTAATTATTAGTGTGCGCGCATCTCATTGCACTTCAATGAATTCGTTGGAATAGCACAATTTAGTTGGATGAGTTTTAATGTATTGAAAGATTGCCTTGTGATGTGCACACGTGCTTTCAAGTTGGATGCATGCACTTAAACTTTTTTGCACAAATTTTGATGTGGTACATTTAAATTAAAGATAATATCGTAATTCCTGTAAGTTTTGAAATTACTCAGTTTAAATGCTTGCAACTATATTTTTGTCGTTAGGATGAGTGCAAGATTTTATTTTGAGTTATTAATTTCACCTTATGTTCGGTTGTGCATTTGGGTTGCGGATTTGATTGCAAATTAGGTGCAAATTGGAAAATTAACTTGCAATTTTAAAACAGATTTCATTTATATTCCTTGGTTAGATGTCATTTCAAATTTTCAGCTTTAGTTGGGGGTAGGATTTGAAAGCACATCTTATTTTATTTAAGTGAACCCTACAAAACTACTTTTATCTATAAATAGAAAACATTTTCATTCATTTATGAGTTCAATTTTTTGTATATTCCGAGTGTTTGATCAAATTCGGAAATTTCTGTTCACATGCTAAGCAAGGTTTGAAGTCATTTGTAAGTTCCCTGTATGTTATTTTAAGTGCACTCCAAAGCTCCTTTTTATTTTATTTTTGCAGATTTGATTTTAGTTTGGTAATCTTATAGTTATATGTATTGTTTATCTGATTTTATTTCATTTTAATTTAGCCCCATTTTGTTCAAACTAAAGTTCTTGTTTAGTCCAAATTCTAGCAGCATTTCGAAATCACCTTGCCCAACATGGTGGTATGTAGCCAGAAATAAGCCTACCCACCTCGCTAGAAAAGGTGTGTATGGATGGTTTGCGCCATAGTTGGACATCTTTGTCTCCCACCAGACAGAGAAATGTGTGTGTGGGACTTCGAACCAGTTAAATTAAACCCAAAATAACAGTCTTTCCTTTTCAGATTAAGAAAAGTTCTTGTTGGATTAAGAAAAGCGCATAATAGTACTTATTTGGTGGTCCCGTGTTGTTTTGGTCCTCACTGCGCTAAAGAAAGTGCATATAAGTACTCAATTTTAATAGCTTGGTGGGCTCACATTTTTTCGTTATATCTAGCACAAGGATTGACAATGCTGAGTTTTATCGAGGTTAAACACAAGATTTGGAAACAGATTCGTGGGTGGTGGTGGCTGTTTGCAAAGGGGATTTGGTGGTGAATGAAGATAGCTATTGGTGGAGGCTATAGAGAGGTGAGGAATAGTTAAAAAGATTGATTAAGGTGGCTGTCAAGTGATTGTCAATGTCATCAGATTTGAGAAGGAACTGAAGTGGATTTTCGGTTGGACAGGAAGAATTGGAGAAGGGATGTATTATGTCCTTGGAGGCATGTTACACAATAATAAAAACGACAACAAGAGGGGATGAGAGCAGGTCTTTGGTGCGGAGTATGAAGGTTACTGTAAATGGATTGCTCAGTGAGGGGTGCTTGAGACGGTAGGTATGGGAGCCTACGTGATGGCCTTCGGTAGGTGTAGATGCTGGCAGGTGTAGGCTATAAATTATAGAGTTGTAGCTATGGACTGGGTGGCTGGCAAAGCCAAAGCAGGCTGATAGTTTAGTTGAGGCCAAACTGGCCTGAGCATAAGCAGGCAGGGGAGGATGCAGGGAAGTGGCATGCTGAGAGAGAGAAAGGAGAGCTGTTGCATGCTTTCTTTTTGTGAGAGGAAGAAGGAAGGTTCTGTGGGTGGCATTGAAAATGGGAAGCAGCTCGGATAGAAGCGACAGTGAGGCATGCTGGAGGGAATTGTGAGATGCAGGAGCAGACTGAATGGCGAGAAGATTGAGGGCTTAGCAATGTGAGAAATATTGTAGGGCCGATTTGTGCGAACGGTGATGGAGATGAGAGACAGATGATCTTTGGGTGTTTGAGGAGTTACTGGAAGCTGTGTCGAAAGTTGATTGTTGACGGCTGTCTTGGTTGTCAGCAGTTGACGAGAGGGTGGCGAGCTTTGTGGAGGATGAGGGAAAGATAATTGAGCTGGAGAGTCAGATCGAGAGGAGAGGGAGAGGTAGGAGAGCAATGTGATTCTGGTTGGTGCGATTAGGGAGAGAGGAGAGTTGAGGGATGTGTAGGAGGGGTCGTGTTGACTGCTGTGTGATGAGGGGAGAGATATGGACGAAAGATGGAGGTTTTTGTTGTGTGGGCTAAATGTATGGAGTGTTGAGAGTGGGAATAGGTAGAGTGGAGAGCTTTTGTGAATGAAGGAGGGATTGCTTGGTTTTATTGTGTGAGAAAGAAGCAAATTATTTTATTATTATTATTTTTATTAGTTTTAAATGAGGGATGAGAGAACCTCAAGTGATTAGTTCGGAAAAGTGGCTGGGTAAGTTTAATAATGTAACTTTACAATAATAGTTTATATTATATATATATATATATATATAT
>JXCR01138881.1:310822-358882 GCA_002079205.1 Phalaenopsis hybrid cultivar | reverse complement strand
TATATATATATATATATATATATAGGTGCGAAAGACCTAGCTCATTGTTGTGGCCTCTGTCATAAGTCCCTCAGGTCGAGGGTTCAAATTCCATGATGCGAGCTCTTTGAATCAAAATCAAACACACAAGGTTTTCAACCCATATGAGGGAATCGATACTTGGGGCCCACTGGGCCAAATATCGATTTCACCTTTCATTAACATTTTTGTGTTTTTTTTTTGTTTCTTTGCATTTACGTGTCTGGGTATATGTGATATCGGTTTGCATGTGAGGCCCAAGCAATGTCATTTTTAGCTAATATTGACATCCCAGATTGCTCGTGCAATTCATTTTGCGTACAGAGAGCATGAGTGATTTGAATAAATCTGGTCCAAATTGCACGTGTCGTACCAGCAGTCTGCTGTTCTCATCCAACTTGATTGTTCTGACCAGGTTCTTTCTTTAGTAATTTTGATTCCCAGATGTCCTGGCACAATCCATTTTATGAACCATTTCAAATCATATGGGTGGTGGTCAAAGCTGTTTGGACTCTATCTAGGTGCATCAATTGTGTCGCCTCTCCTTTTCCTAATTACCACGACACCTTATATTGATAAATTTTAGGTAGGTTTGATGGTAGTTGGACCATTTTTAATCAGCTTCATGTGAGGTGACGTTGATCAATTCCATTTAACTTTAATCTTGATCGGGTCCGACTCTTATGGCATTAATAACATATCATGTAGATCAAAAGGGGAAAAAAAGAATAACTACCAATTAATGAAGCATTGCCACTGATGTTTTGAGCTGATTTTCAAATTTGTAGTCGATTCTGTATAATTAAACCTATCTGACATTCTTGGACTTGCGCTTGAAAATTCAGGGCTTTTACATGCCAAGTTCGTCCTGGATCCCTCTTCCATGAAGAAGATGATGCAAAGATTTTTGCGTCTTGGGTAAGAATAGTCAAGGATTCCTGATGCTAAGTGGCTGAACTTATGCATAAATGTTAGCGTTTCTTCACTCATGCTTTTCTTTTCTCCTTCCTAACATTTTAATTTATATCTTTAACATTTTACTAGGGCATTGACTACATAAAATATGACAATTGTTTCAACTTGGGGATCAAACCTGAGAAACGGTGCGATCTCTTTTTTAAAGCATCCATGTTGTAGTGAGACGTTCTTCATTTCTAATTTTCTTCGACGATTTTCAATTTCAGGTACCCTCCCATGCGTGATGCTTTAAACTCAACTGGGCGAGCCATTTTCTATTCCATTTGTGAGTGGTAATAATTTTTGCTTCACATAATCCTGTTCTTAAGCTTTCTATGATGGCTTCCAAGTATTTGCCATACTTTTTACTCGCAGGGGAGTTGATGATCCAGCCTTATGGGCTGGTGAGGTTGGTAATAGCTGGCGGACAACTGATGACATAACTGATACATGGGATAGGTGAGAATTTTTCTTGTGGTTTCATGTATTTATCATGTAATTCATTCATTTGATATTTCAATTAGTAATTTTCACCTTTTTAGTATGACTGCCATTGCTGACATTAATAACAAATGGGCTTCATATGCTGGACCAGGTGGTTGGAATGGTAAGCCAGCGCTTCTATATTTTTATTGAATTATATTTGGGAAGTGATTCCTACAATGTTTGCCTGGATTTCATGCATGATCATCATTATTTGTTGTTATTTTCTGATGAATGATTTTTATTTATTTTTGGTTAGACCCTGATATGCTAGAAGTTGGCAATGGTGGGATGAACTATTCAGAGTATCGATCACATTTCAGTATTTGGGCTTTGATGAAGGTTCTTTTTTAATTGGTTGAAAATGAAATTATCAGGATTTTTTAATGCAAATTTCGTATCAATATGGGTTTGATGAGTGGCACATCTCCCTTGGTAAAAAAATTTTAGGGTAGTGAAAGATAGAATATAATTTATAGAATACATAATTGAACTTCAAAAACCAAAAGATCTATTAAAAAAGTAAAAATTTTATTGTTTTTTTTTTACTATGGAACAAATGTTATTCATCTAGCACATCCTAATACAATTTTTCCGTTAGTAAATGCTGATATTATTATTATTATTATTATTATTATTATTACTTCTTTGTTTATTCTTTACTTTCATTCCTAATGCTTTTAGTTTTGAAAATGATGGAATTATATATCGCATATGATACCTGCGTTGTTTTGACATATCATGTTCTGAACATAATTGATTTATTCTTGTGCACGCACTAATATGCTCCAGTGCTTGTAATTCATGAACGGTGGACCAAACCAAGCCCAACCAATGCAGCCTTTTCAATCTAGCAGATTCATTCTCGGCTTCCCTTCTACACTGGAGCCCTCTTTATTTGGATGATGGACCACTCGGTTTTTTTCCATTTTTCTTTATGACACCTCTTCCTGGTAATTGCAAAATTGTCTATGAACTCAAACAGTAAATTTTAAATCACAATATTAAGCAACCGTCAAATAAGGTCTTATCAACTGTCACACCATGATACAATTGATTATTAGATAACCGAGCCTAGTTTACTGACTACTTGCCATCTAATCCAGCTAACAACTGAATTAACTTTTAGCAATACGATTACGTGGAAGAAAGTAACGCATTCAGTTTTTTGAAACCACTCAGTTTTAAGTAAGCATTTGAAAGTAACTCAAAACAGTAAATTTGAAAGTAACGCATGCTAACTCTTAAGTAAGCATTCCGAGAGAAATGATTTATGAGACCACTCAGTTTTTTCCCCTTTCATCTTTATGGCACATCTCTTCCTAGAAATTGCAAAATTATCCATGAAATTAAACAGTAAATTTTTATCACAATATTAAGCAACCTTCGACTAAGGTCTTATCAACTGTCACACGATGATACAATTAACTATTAGATAACCAGGACTAGTTTCCTGACTCCTTGCCATCTAATCCAGCTAACAACTTACAACTGAATTAACTCTTATCAGTACGATTACGTGCAAGGAAAGAGCAGTAAGTTTTAACTAAGCACTTTTAGGGAAATGATTTATGTGGACCAAGTACAAAAATTCAATTAGAAAAAGACGTGGAAACAAAAATTACAAGTCTTTTATCTTCAAGATTTTTTCAAAAGTGTTGTAATCAACCTTTGTTTGCATGGAAATATGGGTGCATGCCTATTCAAGGATGCTATTAAATATAACTCCTCTATTCCTTTTTATATCTACTTCTTCATATCTTAAGAAGTAAAGTGAATGCCAAGTCTAGTCGAATCCTCAAAGCTTTCTCACTTGAGGATCAAAAGGAAATTGATCTCATGATATATCTAACCAATGAACCAACGAAGTTTGGACATTGCTTTAACTTCAGAATACATAAAAAAAAAATGTGCTCTATGCTGATCTTCTGAATAGAAACTTCACCATCTTCAATCTTCTCTCTAATGTAGTGGTAATGAACATTAAAATTCTTGGTTTTCTCATGATATATTTGATCTTCAACTAAGTTAAGGGCACTTGGATTATCACAGTAAACTACTGGACTGTGTTGGTGCAAACCCAAACTTTGATAAAGCCTCTTAACTAAATAACTTTTGATAGCTTTAGAAGTATTATATACATTATCTTTATAGTACAAAAAGCAATTTTAGGTGGTAAATAAAGCAATTATCGGTTGAAGATAAGCCTTTCAATTGATTGCACATTCAGAGAGATTGAAGACATGCCTAGTTTGACACCTAATAAAATCACCAGCACAATCTAAACAACAAAACCCCCAACGCTGTAATCATATTTTGTTGTAGCATATATTAAATCATAATATGTAGTTGCTGTAAGATGTCTCAAAATCTAATTCACGATTTGCTGACAACCCTAGTTAGGCCAATCCACATATCTAATCATGTAGTTTTTGGGAGACGAAAAAATAATTATTTTTCTTTAATTTCATAAGAAATGTTTATAAGAAAATTAGCAGGAGAAGGCAACCAAATTAGAAAAGCCATGAGATTCCCGTGCTAGAAAAAAGGAAATAGAAATCAGTATATACCAATAATATAAAATTCTAAAAAGTGAAAATACTAAAAATAAAAGATACTAAAAATAGAAATTTCTTAAAATTTGATACCCCCTTCAAGTTGAAGCATAGTTATTTATCATGCCCAACTTACTTACAAAGAGCTCAAAATTAGGCTTGAAAAGCCTTTAGGTGAAGATATTTGCTATTTGTTACGTACTCGGGTTAAAAGCTATGTAAATAGCTCCACAGTTAATCTTCTCTTATATGAAGTTTCGTTCAATCTTCACATGGTCATTGCAATCATGTTCCACTAAATTTTCTGAAATCTTTATGGCAGCTTAATTCACACAGTACAACTTTATTGGCATGTTTATCGGGATTCATGGCTCTTCAAGAATTTTGTTCAATCATAACATCTCACATATTCCATTAGCCATAGTCGTATATTTTGTCTCAACACTACTCACATCCACATTATGCTTCTTGCTTCGCCATATAACCATATATTTCCAGACATAAGCATATTATATTGGAGGTTGATCTCTTGTCAATAATTAAACTCGCCCAATTTGCATCATTGTATGCCTCTATGTTCTATTGTGTGGTCTTCTAAAAGCATAAGCCCTTGTCTGGTATATTTTTTAGGTATCTAAGAATCCTATTAATTGTTTCAAGGTGTTTCTCATATATCGAATATATAAATTGACTTACCAAACTCACAACAAAGGTAATATATGTTTGTGGATGTGATAAGTATATTAACTTTTCTACCAATGTTCGATATCAAATTATATTCATTAGATCACCTTCTTTCTCATCTCCTTATTTCTTATTGGGATTGATTAGTGTCTGCAAGCCTACACTCACTCATCTTAGTTACCTTAAGAAAATCAAAAATATTCTTTCATTGGGAAACAACAATCTCTTTCTTTGATCTAGCAATCTCCATGCCAATCAAATACCTGAGAAATTTTAAGCCCTTGATCTAAAAAATTGATGATAGAAGTTTTCAAACAATTCATCTTATATACGTCATCTCCGGTGAGAATTCTATTGTTCACATAAACAATTAGTATGGCTATCTTCCCATTATTTGAATGTTTAAAAGACATTGTATGATCTTCTTATGCTTGAGTATACCTCTGACCTTTAACAAAATTAAATTTTCAAACCATGCTCTCCGTGATTGCTTCAACCGGTATAAGGATTTTCTTAATTTATGCTTGTGCCGAAGTTTTCACTAAATCCTGTAGGTATATTCATGTACACTTCTTCCAAGTCTCCGTTGATGAATATACTTTTTATATCTAAATGTTGTTAGGGTCAATCAAGATTAGTAGCATTTCATAGAAAAACTCTTATAGGGTTTGATTTTTGTGATGAGCGAGGGTCTCTTAAGTAATCATTGTCATAGGTCCGAGTGAATTCCTTGACAACCAATCAAGTTTTGTACCATTTTAGAGAGCCATTAAAATTATATTTTACTGTAAACACCCATTTGCACTCTATAGCTGTCTTCTTTCTATGTAGATCAACTAATTCCCACGTGTCATATTTTTCAAGGGCTTTTATCTCCTTGAAGATAGCTTCCTTCTAAAAAATATTTGAACATCTTGCACAGTATTAGGAATTTCCATACAAAATAATTGTAAGATAAAAACACAAAATGGGTGTGATTTTCATGTGACACATAATAGGGCAATGTTGTCGGGTTTAAGGCCTCATCCCCTTACATGAAACAGTGAGAAAACTAGAATCATTATACTTAAGATAGAACTTGACTTAGGTTCAAGACTAGAATATACCTTTTTCACCAATTGCCATAGGTAATTTAACAAATTGACAATAAGTTACAAGAGAAATTGGGAACATGAAGCATGTCGTAAAGCGTTAATGATACCGAAACTAGTAGGAAAAACAAAGAACACTCAAAACAAATTTTTATTAATATAAGAGAGGGTTACAATACAACACAACAGAAAGTAATGACACAAAATATAAATGACACAGACAAACACCTCTAAGGTGTATTCCAAGGACAGTGGAGGTTGGTTAAGTGGTTCGAGATGGTTGCCAATGATGGTAGCATCAATGGAGTGTTGATGGCAGTGAGGGGAAAGTGCAGAATTACGAGGAAAACAAGTATGGAGCGTTGCGGGTGACTGACTGCAGGCGGATTGGTGGCTGGAAGGTGCTAGACAACAAGGGTAGTGGAAGTGGGGTGAGGAGCAGTTGATTGGGAGTGCTGGGAGGGATGGCTAGCTAGGTAAAGCTATTGGTATGGGTTGGCTGGGTGTAGGAATGGAGGGGGGAGGCCGACGGCTGAGGAGAGGCGCGGAGAAGGATTAGGGAAGGGGAAAGAGAAGGATACAACACCACCTCGGAGGAGGATACAACTGGAGCATCACCACCTTCTCGGATGCAGCCCTAGAATGGGGAGTACAACTCCACAAAGGAATTTGAAATCAACACACAACCAAAACGTCTAATAACTCGAAAAACAAAAATATAAAAAGACTTGGCTAAGAGGGAAACAAGAAAGGAAAGTTGACGTGAAAGGAAGACGGAGAGGAGGGCACACGGCAATGCCACCCTCTCCAAATGTTGCTTGAATCTGGCGGGAGACACAAAAGGAAGCCGCAAGTGCCACCAACCTTAATGTTGCTGATTCTTTGGTCCTGGATCGGGTCCCCATGGACGGGGCCACTATGCCAACCAGGTGAACTGGCTGGCTAGTTTGTATTCATGTGGGAAACTCCAGCACCTACGTCAGTTAACAACAGAGCGAGTCTAACAGTTTCTATCCCGACAATTATCAAGAGGGACCATCAACAATTTTGATCATTTTATTATTTGCATAGAGTCTATAGGATGAGATTAATTTATAGCAATCAGCCACACGATCAATGCAACCAAATTTAGCCTTATGGCTAGTAATGGTTGAATTATCACAAACATCAATGCAACATTGATCAAGCTCCCGTGATCAAGCTCCCTTCGTAATGTACCAATTCATTGTTATAGATAATAACATCATTCATTTTGCTTGGATTTTTAAAGTTAAGCTTTCAACTAAAAAACTTGGGAATAATTCTGTAGGTCTAAATAAAGATCTCAAACAGCTTCCTAGATAGCTTAAACAATGAGAAGAAATAAGTGAGGTTTTTTGATGGCAGGATCCATGGAGTTGATGAGTCAAGCCATAACAAGAGAGTTTTTGGAGTGCCATTTTTTCAAATTAGGATGGCTAGAAACAGGCTTCAAAATTTCACTAGTTAAATGCCTAATTTTGACTCTCCCGTCAATTGTCAATTTTATGGATTGAGCCTACTTGAGATAACTTTGCACATTGAGTTTTATAATCGTGAGATAAAGGGCTAAATTTTGCCTTCAACTTCCAATTCTGGTTCTCTTCACTCGCAAAACTTTCCCTAGCTGCACCATTTTATGATTTTCAGAACGTGAGATTAGAGCAATAAAATGCTTTCAACCATCGAGGCCTCGTTTATTTTTGTGGTTTGATGGAAATTAGGACAATATGTGAAAGGCACAGAATTATAGCTCTGGATTTGTGAGCTTTAATTTGTGGAATGTCTTCTCATCTCTGATTCCTTGGAAAGGTTCTGACAAACTTATCCATTATTGTTTCTTTACTTTGCCTTATCAAAAACATACTTTTTTGTAGGCTCCTCTTTTGATTGGCTGCGATGTAAGAAATATGAGTGCTGAAACATTTGAAATCTTGAGTAATAAGGAGGTCATTGCTGTGAACCAAGGTAGTTAGACTTCTTGTCTTTATTTGTAAAATATCTTCATTGGCAAAATTAACTTTATGCTGTAGTGATTTAACTGTTATTTCCCTTTGGTTAGTGATAGTTGTCTTTTAAATTGCCAAGCTAGATATCATTTTTTCGGGAAATTTACATACCTTCCACCCAATTCTTATGTATTTACACATCTAACGCTTAAAGTTTGATATTTACACTTATAACACCTTGTTATAAAACCTATGCATGAAATGGTGTATTTCACTTTTTAAAAAGATTGTGGTGATGGTTCTTTTGATAAGATGTTAAAAATTTGAGTGGTATGCATCTAAATATGAATGCTTAGGTGTTAGATATATAAACACATAAGGATTTTGTGGTATGCATGAAAATGCTCCCTTTTCTTCGGTCTTGACTTGAGCATCCTTATAGCTTTGAATCCCTTCTCATATGTATGAACGTGGAGGATAAATAACAATCTTTTTGCATCTAATTTCTATTCAATTCACGTGAAAGTGCAGATTAATTTCTGTTTCTTACAGCAAGTTCAGTTGTCTGAGTCAGCTTCTGAATTTTCTACAGATCCTCTTGGTGTTCAAGGGAGAAAGGTGTCAGTTACAGGCAATAATAACTGCAGCCAGGTTTGGATTAATTTTGAACCGGATTTTTTGTTCAATGCTATCTATAGATTGATATTGGACTCGTCAAATTCCAGGTTTGGGCTGGACCGTTATCCGGCGAGCGGACGGTTGTAGCATTATGGAATCGCTGTTCAGAGGCTGTCAAAGTCACTGCCAAATGGGAAGTTCTTGGTCTCGAGACATCTACCAGCTTCTCTGTAAGGGATCTATGGGAGGTAAAAAAAAAATTATGAATGTTCTTAAAAAAAAAGCAATATTTACATACATACCACTCATTTCCTATGTATTTACATCTCTAACACTTACATTCATTTACTATCTTTTACTTTAATCAGAACCAAATCTGCCTACTATCTAAACGTTAAAAATAAATGGAAAAGAAAAATTAATCGTCTTTTATTTCAATATATATCATTACATTGTTATTTGCTTTTACTGCAGCACGAGGATGTAGCGGATAATGTTTTTGGAAGCCTTGCAGCTTTTGTTGAACCACATGACTGCAAGATGTATCTTCTCAGTCCTAATGTTTCACCCCACTCTAGTTAATATGGTTGCTTTGTGTGTGTTTAAATACTGAGATGAGATGTTTTAATCACTGTTATTCTACATATAAAACGATGAATATATGCAATTCATCATTCTTAGTATTGGTACATGAAAGTATGATATTTTGCAAACTGTGTAATAGCATGAATCTTTACTTATTGAGCTTTAACATGCAGAATTAAATTTTGAGAGTAATTGATTATCAATTTGTAGCAGGTGTCATATAAGCAAATGTGATATTGCATTTTGAAAATTAGTTTATTGAAAGGAAAGCTAATCAGTGCAATACAATCCATCTTTAGTTTCAGACTATTTTATGCATTTCGCTTCAGCGAACATCTTTAATGAAATGCAGATGAATTTATGTATTATGAAATTTACAAAATCAGTCACTAAGAATAATTAACAAATTAACGTTTTGTCGCACACACAAGTTATTGGAAGTAAAGGTAGAATAAAATGATCAAAATTCAATTGAAGGAGTTCAACCGATTTACATGAATCAACTATAAACTCTTAGGCCCCGTTTGGGGAAGCTTAATAGGTGCGCCGACGTTTTGAAAACGCTGCTGTTGTGTTTGAATATCATGTTGGCTTCAGATTATTTGTGCCGCTCTGAAACGCAATTTGCGAAATCCTTAATAGGTGCCGAAGCGGGATGGAGGCCGCGTCCCGCGTATGCTTATCGCGTTAGGGTAAGAATTTTGGAGGTGTCCTTCTTTGCTTTCCCTCGCCCTCGCCATCCTGATCTCTCTTCTGCTCCTTACTCTCACAGAGATCGACACATATATAAGGTATATTTTTGACCTCACACTCTCACCCACCCCGATCTTTCTTCTGCTCATATCTCGTCTCATTCAAGTATGTATTCGACCCTCACATTACTCTTTGCTTGGGAATGTTAGAATAACTACTGCTAAGCAATTGGTTTCATGCCTCACTTGTTTTATTTTGGCTCGGGTTGCATTTTTAGAAAAGAAGAATGAGAGAGTTGAGATGTGGATTACTTGTGTGTCTATGCATCTTGTATGAGGAAAACAAATGAATCATTGCAGAGTTTTCATTCTCTCTTATCAATTGTGAGAAGAACGATCATTTGGAAATTAGAGAAATTGGATGCATCTGTGCCATTTTTACATACATACCACTTCAATTCCTGCTCAATTTGTATGCTCTGTTGAAAAAAAATATAATGGGGCATACCACTTGCACATGAATTCCAATGCAAACGTACAAAATATATTGGGGCATTTACATACAGATCACTCAATTCTTATACGTTATTTCAATTCTTTGATATTGGTCTAAATGTGAGCCATATGTTAAATCCTAAATGAGAGATCTTGCTACCTGGTTTTCGGTAGGTTTGGATATGGACATATATAGAGAGGTGGATTTTGTGTTTCTATGCATCTTGAATGAGGAAAACATTTCATTTATTAATAAGTTTCATGGATGGAAGAATTCCCCTAGCTGCAATGATTGAACAAATAAAAACTTTTGAAGTGCTGGAACTTTTTCAATTCATATGAAATTTTCTTACTTTTGATATTGTTCTTTTCAAAAATTTTGAATTTAGTGAATCATATATAGTTATGCTTGTTTTCTATAGTTCTCGAGAATGAGCTTATTGAAGTTTCTTCTTATTTTGGTTTTAAAATCTGAAGTTGCACATGTGTATTTCATTCATTAATGCACATGGATATTCCATTCATTAATTCATTAGATTTTACTTTTGTTTACAAAGCTACATGGAATTTAATGATGCTATGCCCACAACCATATGTTATTGGTTGATAGCAATCCTCTACTAAAGTCATGGAGGGTATGCTTATGAAGGTTGATTAAAATATATTTAGTGGATTTCATTGTAATGCATTAATGAAGGTTGATCAAAATAATTGGAGCTTACTATAGAGATGCTTCTAAATGAAATGTCATTCTCCCATCAGCATAACATTGATCCGTGTGCAACTTCCCAAGTAATACATTTCTATATCCAGCCACTGTTATTGAAAGGGGACTGTTTGGTTTGTTGGTTAAATGGAATGATTTTTGAGGATATATTGGCCTTTAGAGCTACGGGTTGCATTGGTGTTTAGAGCTACGAGTTGCATTAATCAATTATCACATTGCTTATATTTTAGAGCTGCATGTTGCATATTTGTGTTGACTATGAAGAAAATTATTGTCACACTTGACAGTTGCTTCGGGTGGAATTGGATTCCACAATATGTATGAGAAGGCGCATTTCATGTCCAAGATATCTATTGCTTATTTTCACATTTGTAGTTCACTTGGTTGTCTTTCATTGTCATGAAACCTTACACAATTTCATAATAAAAACATGTTTGATGCATTACTGTGGATGTAGGTTTTTGACAAATCACATAATTATTTTCTCTTTTTTTTTTGAGCAAATTGCTACACTATTGGTTCATTTGGATGGTATGCTTATAACATGATTGGATTTCTTCTCTAGTTGGTTCATTTGGATGACATGCATTGCTATCTCGTTTTCTTATGCATGTTGAGTAACAATATGAATTTGTTTATGCATATGCAATTCTTCATATAGTTCCACCATGGCTATGACAAATGAAGGTGGTACGTCAGCGATGTGGGATAAGAAAGTTACAAATATTTTCTGCAACCTCTGCATCACCGAGATTAAGATCGGGAATAGGCTAACCACCTATTTCAACAAAAAATGTTGGCAGAATATAGCTAAAAAATTTAAAGAGCTGACTGGAAGGGATTATGATAGACTGAAGTTTAAAAAAAATGAGATCAATTTAAAGAGTAAATTTTGGAAGGAGCTAAAACGTGGATCCACGAGGTTGGGCTGGGATCCCATCAAACGGACAATTAATGCTCCAGATGAATGATGGGCTGAGAAATTAGAGGTAAAATTGTCATTATTTTTTTGTTAATTACAAATATTTTCAATTTAAACAATTATCCCCATAAACCCCCTCATTGTAATATTGCAGTCAATGCCAACAACGAAAAAATACAAGCAGAGCAGAATTGAGCCAGACCTTGAAGATAAACTTGACATAATGTTCAAGGGGGTTGAGACAACGAGAAAACATGCATTCAACCCTAGTGAGATGGGGTTTGCAGGAATACCCGATGATTTTCCACCAGAGCCTGTGACAGTTGAAGAAGAAATACACAGTGTTAACCAAAGGGAGATGGGGGAGTCAAGCTCATAGATGAAGAGGCCCAGGCTAGGAAGAAGAAAGAAAGAAAATGACAATTTTGTGAAAACTTCATTTGACAGACTCATAGATGCTTTTGGAGCTCTACCACCTGCTCCACTTCCTGATAGCACTATTTTCGATTGTCTTCGAACTTTGTCTACCATCCTTGAAGTAGTAGCGGATAAACATTTTCATGCAATATATATGAAAAAACTTGAGGATCCAACATGTAGGCACACATTTATGGCGATGGAACCAGAATTGCGAGTCGAATATTTACGTGTTATTGTGGATGATTGAGTTTTTATATGTTTTCAAGAAATGTATTATGTACACTTCGAAGTTATGTACTCAGCTATTATTTGGAGTTATGTTTTTTTTTAAATGTACTTTTACTTGATTCTTGAATGCATATTAGTAGAGCTCTATATTTTTTTATTCTAACTGGTTGAGTGTTCTCATTGTTTATTTCTAGCTCGCTCTATTGATTAGAAATTGATGAACTAACCGAGATCTTTCTTCCTTTATGATGGATTCACAACATGAACGTCGTAAGAGAATGACATAGGCTGCAACAATTGCCATATTATTATTGGAGTATTACCAATCAAGCAGTGCTCGTATACCCCAAATGACCTCCAGTTTTGTTGGGGATAAATGTGTAGGTGAGATGCTTTCTAGACATTCAATTAGGTTCAGTAACATATTTCGAATGACTGTACTGATATTTATGGATTTCCTACACGAGTTATCCCTGAATCACAGACTCCAAGGTTCTTTAAGAATTACGAGAAGGGAGGTATTGGCTATAACACTATATATTTTGTCACAGAATGAATCAATTAGGGGTGTTATGGAGAGATTTTAGCATTCATCGAGACAATAAGCCGTTATTTCTCCAAAGGCATACAAACACCTGTTAGCTTAGCCGCTAAAATCATTAAACTAGATGATCTAGCATTTGCTAATATTCCAGGACAAATCGCAACCGATCCCCGTTACATGCCTTGCTTCAAGGTAACTATTGTTTTCTTTACGTACATATCAAAATATAAATATTTTCTAACATGTAAAACAGAACTGCATAAGTGCAATTGACGGTACTCACATTGATGCCCAAATACCCAGTCAGGACAAGGTGACTTACATTGGTCGAAGTGATTCAACTACTCAAAATGTCATGACAGTATGTGACTTCAACATGTGTTTCACATATGTTATGGCGGGTTAAGAAGGGAGTGCACATGATAGTCAAATTTTGTCCAATGCTACTAGGAATAAATCACAGAGTTTTCCTCATCTGTCTTCAGGTATGTTTTGATTTATAAAATTCCTAGTTATAGGTATTTATTGCAAATAACAATATCTTCCATAACGTAAAAATACTATTGGGTTGATGCTAGATACCCTATGCAAATGGGCTATCTGAAGCCATATCCAGACACTAGGTATCATATTTCTGATTTTGAGCAAGCAAATGAAACTATTCGTGGTCGAAAATTAATGTTTAACAAACGTCGCTTCTCTTTACGTGGGGTAATTGAAAGAATGTTTGAGGTTTAGAAGAAGAAATATGTCATCCTACGTGATATGTCGTCATATCTATTTCAGAAGCAGATTCATATTATGGTGGCAACAATGACACTTCTTAACTTCATCCGACGACACCCTTCACGTTCAGATACAAACTTTAGTATGACTGATAACGATGAGCTGAATGTCTATGAAGAACCATAAGAAATTATGATTGGGCCTTCAGTTCCTGAGAACAAGAATGACTTTAATGAATTTGAAGTTCATGACGCGGAGAGTGTTGCTGAGATGACTACTCTGAGGGAGTCTATAACAGATGTTATATATGGTAGCTAATCCAACAAGTTTTTCTTTTCTTCGTACATTATAAATCAACTTTTATATGCATTTTTTTTGGGATAAGATTTGACATTCGATTTTTTTGGTTTTTTTTTTGCAGTTATACCAACATGACTTCTAGGATTTCAGTGACAGACAAATGTTTTATGTTATTACGGACTACCGGATCCATTGCTCACGTCGCGTCAGCCTCATAACTTTGAGAGACAGTTCTACGGTTATCGCAAGGGTGTTTCAGCTATTTGCGGATTTCTTTCGATGGGCTGACAGTCCTACAGATTACATTGCCAGCAGTGATGGAAATCCGATGTTTTCCAAGGTTGATAGTGCAGCAAAGGACAAACGTAGTCAGACTTTGAAATTGAATATTTTAATATTTCTCATTGTAGTTATAATTGTCTTCATCTTTTTTTTTATTTTTTATGGTACTCACGAGAGTGTGAGAACTGTATGTCGTCTTTTAGAACTGATATGTGATGATTTCATGCTTCTGCACTATATGCTTATGTATTACCAATAAACTACTCTGAATAAGCTGCCCCAAACAGTTTTACCAGACGGGCATAAATGTCATTATACAGCCATAATTACCAATAAGCTGTTCTGAATAAGCTATCCCAAACAAAAAGCCAACTTATTATTAGAATAATCTGTTTATCAGCAGATTATAAATAATCAACAACTGCCCCAAACAGATCCTTANATTATTTTGAATAAGCTACCCCAAACAGTTTGACCAAACAGGAGCAGAAATGTCATTATACAACCATAACTACCAATAAACTATTCTGAATAAGCTACCCCAAACAACAAGCCAGCTTATTATTAGAATAATCTGTTTATCAACAGATTATAAATAAAATCAACAGCTGCCCCAAACAGATCTTTAATAACAATAATCCTTAAAATATAAAGCCATAATTTAACCAAAAAAAAATATATTTATATATATTCTGAGCAAAACAAGATTAATTATATGAATGAGTCCCACATTCCATCTCAAGAAACCAACTAAAGAATTGTTTATGCATTCAAAGAACTTTGCATTAGCAAATGGAAAAAAGTGGGGAAAAAAAAAACTCAGGCATTTAGATCTTTGTCTGAGCTCCAAACTGGACCTTTTGAAGTGAGAACATCAGGTGCCAAAATTGTCCCATTCTCAACACCAATCAGAGGATCAGCTTCGCTTTCCTTTGCCTTAGTATCAACAAAGATGAGAAAATGAATATTAGAAAACTAAAGGAATTAATCAGGTTTGTGATAGATTTAATTTTAGAAAATTTACATTACACACCACACAATTTCTATGCATTTACATATATGATAGCTAAATTCTCACAGTCATATTTTATAATATTTAAGCCTTGCAGATCTCACAACTATGCAGTTCAGTTATCTGAATCAGGACTCTTAAACCTCATTCATTCGTACCATAAGCTGCAGGAATCAATTAATCACATTTCAACCCACACTTTTTACGAAGCTTGGATCTAAGTGGGAAAGCCAGTCTAATATATCAGTGATCAAATTTATTTTTAAATAAAAAAGGTTATGAATGAAAGCCAACTAAATGATATTTTTTGCACCAGTATGTTCTTTAGCTATGAGACTAAATCCAATACTTTTACACGGCTTAGCATTAAGAGATGCCTGAAAACCATCAGAAAAAACCCCAAACTTCCTAAAAGATAATCTCCTTGTTATTATCATTTGCAAGCTGTGCACTTAACTTTTTCAAATGTATGTTGGTAGGATCTGAGGAGCAAAAGAAAATCAAAGTTGGGCAAACATATATTCAACGTAAGAACTTGTGCCAATGAGAGAGGGCATCAACATAAGAAATCTCACCCTCACATTAGAGCTCATGTCAATGGTCATTATTCCTCAAACCGTCATACGTAATTTGCTACATGCACAACAAGCTAAACCAACTAACCATGTGGAGCAATTATAAAGGTCCCTCATTTTGGAACCTCATTCACTCATGGTAGCAAGACCAATGAAGGCCATGAACCACATGAAACTCAATCACAATTAGGGTGTCAAAAAAGCTTGTTGTTTGCGAACAACTCGTGTTCGATTCGTTTGATGAGCAAATGAGCCGAACACTAATAAATTTTTTAAGCTCGATTTATAAACGAGTCAAACACGAACAAACTTTTGTTCAATGGTGTTCAACTCGTTTTGATTCGAATTAATTAAATTAAAAAAAAAAACAATATATAAAAGTTAATATAATGATATCAAATTTTGTTTATAAAAATGTCAAAAAAAAAAAAAGTTAGACGTTAGATATGTAAATATGTAAGAATTGGGTGATATGTACATAAATACCTATCAGATTTTAAAAAAATAAAATTTAGGTGTTAGTTAAGTAAATACATAAGGATGGGGGGTATGCATGTAATGCCCCATTTTCTCCCAAAAATCCCACGCTTGGCTGCTGGCATGGAGTTAAAAATGAAAATACAAAAGAATTTTGTGGCATGCATGTAAATGCCCCTAAAAGTCTACTCGTATGGCCTGCCCCAACTTTGCTCTCTATTTAGTTTTGTGACTTTTGTCCCACACCGTCAAGATTGAGAAAAACTCCATCATTAATCTTATATAAAAGTAAAAAGAAATTGAGGAACTCTTAAATTTTCAGTTTCACTTAAGGACTTGTGATTTTTTTTGAAGCAGAAATATATTCCATTTTCAGTTCAATTTAAAATGTTAAAAATAAAGAATTAATTTTTGAAATTTTAGACATTTGAGCTGAAATTTGAGCCAAACACAAGCTTAATTAGAACAAATGAGTTTGAATCAAACCAAACATGTAACAAATAATTCACGAGCTATTTGAACACGAGTCAAACACGAACAAAACATAATTTAAACGAGTCGAACACGAGCAAATAATGGGTTTGCCAAAGCTCAACTCATTTACAACCTTAATCACAAATGTTATCAGCTTAGATACTACTTATTTAGGTAGTATGGACCAAAAGGGCCCCAAAAATGGTTCAATATGGGATTCGTCCATTACTAAAACTCGCTCATTCATGATAAAAGAACTAAGCCTATGAGAGTGTGATAAATAACAGAAAACATTGACGGGGTGATGTAGGGTCTTATAGGATAGTGATGGTAAAGTAGCAACTTCATTATTATCCTAAGGAGTTGGTTGGATAGTGGAAAAAAAGCGTATCCAACATCTGAATAAATTTGAGGCTAAAAAATTTAGGCTTACAAGGATTTATTTTTTTGGAAGAAAACTAGAAAAGGGTGAAAAACTCCAGACCAAAGGTTTAAGATATTATTGAACTAATGGTTAAATTTTTTTAGATCAATAAATAGCTATGAATTATTTACTCTGGTTGCTTGTAGCAAAATATTATCTCTTGATATTGAATTATTCGCCAGGATATCTTAAGGGTTAATAGGGAATTGTGGCCTTGAGGGAATTTAAGGGTTGTGAGAGAATGTGTAGGGGATTCGTAAAGGTGTTGGAGGTATCTTGAGGTTTAGGGAAGTAAGAATTTAGGATTGGTTAACCTTATGCGGAGGGGTAAAAAAATTGCATTGGCAGTAGGGAGAGTAGAAAAGATAACTAAAAACTCACCTATCTTAGGGAATCAACCACTAAGCTTCACCAAAGAGTAGAGTAGCTACCAAGGCTTTCTACGTAAAATTTGCAAAGCTAATAAGTATTCATACAGTCAATTATAAGCATAATTTCTTGTTTAAGGGTTGATAAAGGGCTTTATAAATGCTCGTCATGAAACATAAGTCAATCTTTGGCCTTTTCTTTCAACCCAAGCACATTAGGTTCTTTCATTCCTAAGTTTCTTAGCTATGATGTTGGCCCAAAAAATTTGGCATTCCTAGAAATTTCATCTTAGTGAGATTTTGTCCATTAATAATCATCCATGTGATCTAGACCGAAAAAAAATCTCCCTTTGGATCGGCCAATCTAGAATTTGTTGGGTCATTTTTGAGTAGGTAAATATGCTCCAATTAGAAAGAAGTTCAAATTATAGTGGAAGGATTATGAAAGAGAATGATAGCTTCACCACACAAGCAAATGCCAATATATGAAGAAAGTACATACATAAACTTAATCCACTCAGGAAGAAATATTACTCTTACAAGAGAGAGAGTGATGGTATTGTCATTAAAAGGTTTCCAAAGCGAAGATACACTTAAGAACAACGCAGCATTGGTACTTGAGGAACATGATGAAAATCCATAATTTCTAATACATACTATCATGGATCCACTTTTTTCTTACAGTATATCTTAACTTGCGTTTGAAAAGGAAAATAATAGTGATGAGACAATATTGTGAAACTCAAATCTAAGTACTCGGTGAGTAGGACTTCTGGGGTAAACTTTATGCATGTGATGTTTAGACCGTTAACTGCCGTGCAAACAAGATAATATCGATTAAGCATGTGTAGGTTATTTTGAAGGTGATACTCAAACATATAGATGTGTATGTTAAGAATATAAAGTAAAAGTAAAAGTAAAATTAAGATTGAACCTTAAAAATACAATAAAAACAAATGCATATAGAAGTTTTAGATTATTCACATTGAGTAAATATCATGAATACGTATATTAGATTATTATAAGATTTAATATAATAATATATGAAACACTAGCATATATATTATTTTCTTTTCCTTGAGTTACTGTAGTTTAGAAGTGTGATTGTTTCTGAGTTATCTTTAGATAACTCATTATGTTGTTTTAAAATTTTTTTTTCAGGTTTTAAACTTCTAAATAAGATGAATAGAAGATAGGCTAATGTTTATAGAAGATGTTGGCAGCAACTTGAAAAGTAACTTCTGATATGGTTAATTTAATTAAATTTTTTAGTAACTCTTTCATTTAATATGTATGTATTAAACTGTTAATGATATAAATAAATAAAAAAAAAAGAGCTTATTCCCGCCGTCCGATCATCCATTCCCGTCCTGAATAATTTCAAGCCCCAAGTTCCTCAAATGATAAGCAGATAAAAGGTACATATTATCATTAACATAGAATTTGAAGGAGCAAGTTTTCAAACCTGTGGCAGCTGGACAGTCACTTCATTAGCGTTTTGCTGGCTCTCAACTGTGCAATAGTAAGAATACATGACCATTCCAACTATTGCTACAAAAATTCCCAATAAATTTCTCCAGCTAAATGGATCGTGTAGTAAAACATAGCCAAATGCTAGAACTAAGCATGTTTTGAGATGACCCAAAACTTGATATGTGACGGGGGATGTTTTTCCAATCACAAGAAAAGTACTGAAGTTCACCGAGACGGATATTAAGCAAGAAAGCACAATAAAGACCTGCAAAATAAATGGATATTGACTTTTCATTAGCTTACTTGTCATAAAGAAGTAAAAATAAATGTTTGTCGGAATGAAAAGTTTCACCTACCATAACTTGAGGTGTATACTGGAATGCAAAAACATTCTGTTTAGTTAGAAGTCCATCGAGGAAAGGACCAATAACAAATAAAGTTGTTGCCTGATAAGGACAAGATTGATATAAGAGCTGTGTAGATGAGACTTTAAACCTCTTCTGAATTGTGTTAGTCATCTGGAAAGGGTTTGTTAAGGTTTTAGAAAAAAACATTTTTTTTTTCTCATTTGCTAATTGTTTTCAGAATATATCTCAGATAAATTATGAAAATTTTTACGCCTGAATGGCTCAATCCATCCGGGTAAATAGCTATAACATATTTCCTGCGTTAGTCTCTGGCAATAGAAAATTATCCGATTCAGGTGCAACAATATAAGAGCAACTTTATTTTTTAATTTCAGGGTAACATTCTATCAAATGATGATCCATAAAAGTTCAAACGTATAATAAACGGATTCACGTCCTGTTTAATTTAATTTATACTGCATTCTGCAAATGGAAGTAAAGCTTCACGGACTATTTGGTTAGATGTTTTCAAAATGAATGCATTTAAAAAATGCAAAATAACTGAATGCATATATTCTAGAAATGCTGGTGTTGTTTTGCTGGATGAAAAATAAACTGATTGACTTTTTTTTTTTTTGTATTTGTTGGATAATTTTAAATATTCTCTCTCTCTTCTCTCTATTGTAAGCGGGGAAAAGTCAGCGAGGGGCAAAAAAACACAAGATTTGGTAATTAATTGATTTAAGGAATTTCCAATGCAAGGAAAATAAAGGTTCTGAGATATTTTAAATCTCTTAAAAAGTTCTGCTTCACATTTCTTTTGCTTAAAATCAAACACCGAAAAGGTTGAAATATAAGAAAATAGAATGCATTACGCTCCTCGATCAAACAATCCCACAAATAATTATGGAACCCAAATTATTATCTGTGCTATTTCTATCAAAATTGTGCAACCATATGGCAGGTTTTAATTCTGATACTTTGTGACAGGATTGCATACATTAAGAAAAACTATAAATTATAGGATACAATTTGAGCGATGCATGTTGTAAAAATTGCAAGGAGTGACAGGATAGATCCGAGAATATTTAGCTGCAAATCTGTCACAGTGGCAATTCCAACACCAAAAAGAAGGATAGCTAGTGAGAATTTGATGCTTCGACTGCAATAACAGAGAAGGAAAATGTCATTCAAAAAACTTGGCACATGCATACAAAACACAAAAAGTTATTAGCCATATTTATATCCACAACTTATGGTGCGATGAAACAGTAAATAAATAGTAATAATCATAATTCTGGGGCTATCAATGGAGCAATGGCAAATTTGCACTGACGAAATTATGTAATTGCAAATCAAGAAATCTGCAGCAATATCTGAAATGATAGAATGTACATTAGAACTCAAGGTCTGGAATAGTATAAAATTATGAAGTTCGTGTGTTGACTCTCACTCGGATATAGCCACTCATAAGAAAAACTGTCAGACAAGATATCTGGCAACTCCTTCAAAAAGGGCTACCCCTTTTCTGGTATTGATTCCTCAAACTAACTATCTTCTAGGATGACTAATACTAATTTAGTTAGAGTCTCTCTCAAGGGCTCAAATTGAATCACCTGTGTCTTTTACTCGTCGATTAGAAGTTGAGACTCCTCTCTGACTTCTTCATTCTCTCCTGCATCACTATCTTTTTTTTCAACTGCTTCCAGCTCAATGAAAGAGATCATACACTTGTTTCGACAATATGATGCACTTGTGCACAAAATCGTAGCACTTGGCGCACTTCCTGACTGAGATTAATATGGAAATGCTAGTTGGCTCCACCTATTCTCCACTCTAAAATAGTTTCTCCTCTAGGATAGGCTTGGATGTTCCGTTGAGTGAACTCTTGTTGTATGATCCTAAATTTGAACTCTGCCTGTAAGATGTGACGATCACCGGATGACGTTATCTCTCCATTTTTGAAGCTAGGGCATGAACATCATATAATATCCAACAGGGTTGTAATTAGACCACATTGGCAATATATGAGTTCCATATCCTCACATATTAAGCTATGGTTTTCTCCTCATGCTCCACTAGCCCACATTTTAATATAAGCTGCTAGAACTCAACTGTATGTACTCCCCTACTGAAACATCTTATTTTTGCAGGTGATCAAAACTCGAGAACATGTCCTTTTTATAATGAACTAATCAGTATTTGCACTACATCTCTCGTTTCATCTTCGACCAAGTAGTGATTTTGTTTTTCCTATTTCAATGTTGAAGAAGCTTCAAATTCTCCCACCATAAAGATGAACCATTCTTTAATTTAGTGACGACTAGCTTTAGCGTTTTGTCTGGCGTGACATCTTGGTACTCAAAATCACAGTTCACTATCTGAAGCCACTTAATTAACTCGTCCATATCTATATGACCATCAAAATATGGCAAATCAATATTCACTCCAAAATTTTGGCTTATCCTCTAATAATTCACGCCAAATCTTCATGATATTATTTCTTCATCACTGGAAATTGGCTTATGAAAGGGAACCACTTCACCATTTTGACCTGGCAAGTCGTCATTGTGACTACAGGTGACGTCCACGGATTGTCTCCTCTCAAAGACGGCAAGCCTCAGTTGCATTAGGAGGATTTCCTGCTACATATCATCTATGATGATTTCCTAAATGCCTAGTTAAGAGTTTCTCCTCGGTGGCAAATCTTGTTCTTCTAATGGAGTTTTGATGAAAAAAGGAAAAGGTAAAAGTTTGTTTGAGAGTTTAGGGTTTGGTAGAAAGTGTTGGTGTGAAATTTTGGTGGAAATGGAAAAGATGGATTTTCAAAATTTAGGGCTTGCACTATGAATTTTGATATGAATGATTTTGGGGAAATTTTTTTTTTGTGGGATTGTTAGAATAGGTTATTTGGAATTTTGGTATGATGGGTTTAGATCACCTTATGATGAAAGTGAGGTTGGGCTAGCTCTGATACTAAAAATTACCGATTTAGAGCTCCTCGAAGGTATTTGGGAAGCAGATTTAGCGGGGAAAGTGGTTATGGAATAGAGCGGCAATGAAAATATCGAAGTTTGACGATGCTTGGAAGGAGATAGACATCGATTGGTGGTTGTGCCAGCTGAAAACAACAGAGAAAAGTCCGATGCAACAATGTTAAGGTGGGGAGGAGCTTCACCACCTATCTGTGCATAGTTACACTCAAAACTTGCAAAAGAAAAAAGATATAGCACTCGAGTAGCGTAGAACAAGAAGAAGCATCTCTAAAATACTCGACTTAAATAAAAAGTCGGAAGAAATAGAAAATAACAACGTATTAAAAGAAACCGTAATTAGAAAAAAAGAAAACATAAAGAAAAAGGGGAAAGGGGAAAAGGGACAGAATCGCGTGGTCAAACTACCCTAAAAGCATGGAAATAAAGTTTCTGCTGAACTAGAAATCCCGCGCTTCGAGCTGGCAAGATCGTGTGAGTCGCGAAATCTAGCGATTCCCACATAGGTGGGATCGAGTGATTCTTGAAATCCCGCACGGTGGAATCTCGCGCTCGCTTCCTTTGCTCGCCTCCCCTCGGTCGTGCACTCCTATCGTGTCCTGAATTAGATTCATTTCTTCTTTCTATGAATGAGCGATTTCGCCAAGCCAAAAATTTATAACTTCGAGATAATTCTGATTATACAAAAATACAAAAGGAAAAATGTGGAAGTGGATGTCTGCTAGTCTATTCGTAAAATTTTATATATTTTTTAAAAAAATGGTCAGCAGTTTACACTAGTGAAAGATATGTGATACCCCTCATCGTGCATTGCTTTTATCTAAGTTTAGAACCTCATGCCACTTGAAATATTTAACATACCAAATTTGACTCCAATATATGCTCAACCACAAAATTTGGCACAATGCACCTTTTGCCTGTGTGGCTGTATTTATAAATTTCACATGCAATTATATTATTTACCATGTACCAATATATTATCATCTTTTTATTTTTAACTGCCTTAGAATTCAATCGTTGGTGCCACCATTTTTTTTTTCTTTTGACCTACTAAGACGGGTGAAGCTTTCCTTAGTCTGATTAATTCCAATTTGTTATCACAACCTTCATAATATTACCAACAGGACATGAAAATAATATCACACCGAAGAAATCATCATTAGCATAAAGAGCGGTATCTTAAAAACGCGGAACAAAAATTAACAAGGGTTGGGAAAGGATGGATGCTAGAGAATATGTTTAGTGATTGGAATAATAATATGGTACTTTGAAAAATTCATTTGCTCCAGTTTTACTTAGACGGAACGTACTAAACCATGACAGCAATGCAATCGAACAAGTTAAAAGCTCCCTCAGTTGCAAGATAGTGCATCCTCAAACACTAAAAATTTCAACTTCTATATCATATGCCCAAGAAAAGCAAGAGAATAAATTGTCTGGTTCATATTTAAGGAACTGTGCTAAAACAGGTAAGTATTTCATGTCATTAAGATCATTTACGGATTTCCATTATACTCTACGAGAAACAGTAACAAGCGCAATGTAAGACCTGTTTAGCATAGTAGCTTTATGGATAAAACAAGTTTCAAAGCATGCATGACTCTGGAAATCTATGATTAAGCTATTTAAGTCTAACAGGATATGTTTAATGTCACATTTTAATGGTATAAATTTGAATGGAAATACAAAAATGCTTGATGCCAAGTTCATTTGAGAATAACAAACGAAAACTCAACATATAAGTCTCTTGGCTATCACATGCACCTTTAGAATATTTCAGTCATCCTCCAAGAACCAGACAAAATTTCAAAAATGATTAAGCTTTCTTATTCAAAAAAATGTCCCATGTTGATTGGGAATGATATATTGAAAAAAGCATAATCACTTCAAATTCTAACAGAAGTGCAAAGTAGTTCCAGCTTTGATCCAATAGTTAACAAAAAGGTCAGAATATGGCTAAAGAAGTGTGAGAAAAACTTCATCCTACAATTTCGGCAACAGCAATAAGTAGGATACTGACCTAAAATTCTTTCTGAAGAAGAAAGTTTCTAACAGAACAGTGCAAGGAATGATTGCTAGCTTTGTCATCTGAATAACAAAGAATAGAGCATATAAAACAAAATATATCAGCATGAAAAATAATTTCTGTAAAAAAGAAAACTTTTACAATTAAACCAGTAGATGAATCTCAAATGTAAACAGAACTACAAAGCATTCAAGGTTTTAAAAGCATGAGCACATATTTGATGAAAGATGAATCAACAATGTTTGGTAATACATCTCACTGACCAAAATTAAATTGAACATTTCTAGTAATCCAGATGCGATGTTGATTCACGTATAAAGATGGCAAATGAACTGCCAGGTAAAATTTGCAAAATGGAAAATTATATTTACAATAAAATCGACCACTGAAAATCTAAAGGTTTTACTTGTCAAAAATGCAAGATGTGAGTGGTTGAATGAGAACAGTGACATTCTGAGTTTTAGTGTTGTTGTAATTGTCTTCATGTTTTCAGGTTTGTTTTTTAATGTAATATTTCTATGATGTTGGTGCCATGAAAATGAGTTGTGTTCTCCAGTATTTTGGCTATATTGGTAAGTTCGATTTACTGTTGCAAGTTGTTTAGAATAAAAACTCGGATTCCCAAGCTAAGCTATTTTTTATTCATTATTTCCCCACATGTAGTCATTGTGATGACAAACTACTAATTTGGAAACCTTTGATTGGGAGATTATAGTTGCCGGTTATCTGACCACTAATGCATCATGTAGTCCTTTAGCCTTCCAATCATTCTTTAATTCATTCCTGCTATAGCCTTAGTTGGCAATTGGGCTTCCCTTTTTAAAAATGACTTTCCAATTAACCTTACTTCATACTTGCTTTCACCAGTGGATCTCATATTTGCACCACAATAACTCATAATGACTTCCTATTATTGCTTGGGATGATTTCAGAACCTACTGAGTTGCAGGAATCCAAGTTCATTGAAATTGGAACTTACAATTATTTTCCTAGACCTTGGAGGATTTTGTTAAATAGAGAAACTACTAATTTTGTCCTTTTTTTATTTATAAAAAGGCCCTTGCGGCATGTCTTATGATATAAAGTATCAAATCAAATTTTTACTTCCTCTCAAGCTTGTGTATGTTATTTGGATGTGAAATTCTTTGAGCAAGATCCAAATCTAGACAATGACTTTCACAAGATATTTCCTGTATTTGATGAAGATTTGAATCTTCCAATTACTCATATTAAACCTTGTCTGCTACAGTGCACAAATTCCTAAGGGTTGTTAAGGAGAAATGACTTATAATGAAAAAATGAAAGACCCATTGCGATTGGGGTTAATTTAGAACATGCTAAGAGACAATCATCTGCTATGATAGCTCATTATAAACCTAGGCAAGTTCTGCTTGCTGAACATTGGGTCGTAAATTCGGATCTCGTGTCTCGACAGAAAAGTAAGCAAATATGGAGGCTGAAAGGTCTTTCCGTCGTCGAGGATAGACATAAGGAGCTTTCCAAACTCCTCAACCTAAATAATCGTCATCAATCAGTTAGCCTCTAGCCCTATGCTCTATTCCAGCATGAGTGTACTACTTCATTAGAAATTCTCTTATGATACAAGAATGCATTTTCAAGTTATCATAAAGTTTCTCCCCGCAAGACTGAGCATTTTTTTAGTTTATTTGGGTCGACATCAGGCTCTAAGCCGAGATCCCCAAAAAGAGGCCAGCATCATTATGTTACAAGAACGTATTTTCAAGTTATTATGAGGTTTCCCCCGCAATGCAAGTGCATTTTTTTTAGTTTATTTAGGTTGACAACATGCTCTAAGCCAATATCCCTAAAAAGACACGAGTCGTTATGATAAAACAAGTTTTCAAGTTATCATGAACTTTCCTCCTACAAGACATGGGACTTTTTTTAGTTTATTCGAGTCAACATCGTGCTCTAAGCCAAGATACCCAAAAGAACCCAGACGTCGCTAAAATTTGTTTTTCAAGATAGGAGGCATTCTCAATCATCCAGATCAACATCACAGTAAATATTGAGATTTTCACATATACATACTAAGTATTCAAATTATATTTTTGACATATATGGGGGATAGTCATTTGAGGTGATATTGAGCTCCAAATCAAAAGTCCATCTGGGTTGACATCTCGAGATCCTTATGTATATCTACCAAGTATTGAAATTACTGTTTTGTCCAAAAAGGGTGACAATTATTCTAGGTGGTACTAAGCTCTAGGCCAAAAGCCTATCATCTAGGTTGACATTGTCCTCATGGCTGAAATCCCTAGATGCATTATAAACTCAAGTAGTTCCTTTTTGATGGACGAGGGACAAAAATTTCGAAGATGGATTCGAGTTACATCATGTCCAAAGTTGAGACTATTGAGTGCCCTGAACACTAAAATATCTTCTTTATCAAACAGAAGACTCATCCTTTTTATAGGTAAATATCAAATTCAAGGCCCAGATCCCTAAAACAAAGGGTCAACATCATGCCTAATACCGAGATCTTCCTCCATTTGGGTTGATAACATACTAATGGTTAAATTGCTAAGTAGCTCGTGTGACATAGCGATTTATGTTAAGATCCGTAGGAAAATGTTCAAGTTATCAATGATAAAGGTGTTTTTCATTTGGCAATCCAAAAAGAACAAGCTCCAAACAAAATATATAAGATGATTCTAAAGTTCTAAGTTTCAACTTCAAAACTTGCTAAAATTTAAAATGACAAGCGAGAAAATTTGTGAAAAACTACAAGCTTCGGCGGAGGCCAGACTCTACAAGCTGAGATGTGGCCGAGTTGCTGGCTTTTCTCTTCACTCAATAAGTCAAAATTGTAGTAAAAAACCTCGTTTATCAGTTTGACGACGACAAAGCATAAGATCGTTTATTGCCCAAGTATAGGACTCAGATGGAGGCAAGACTTAACCAGCCAATATTAGGCCGAGTTATTGGCTTTTCTTTTCACTACCATCCAATACTTTAGTGAAGAGCACCGTTTGTCAGTATAACAATGATAAAACCATAAGTTAATCCAACTTAACAATGTTAAGCAATCTGAATTCATCAAGTTTTCTAACCTGATCTAAGAGTGGAGGTAAAAATCAAAGGAGATGATCCCTTCTTATGGAGACATCAAGCTAGTTTTGGTAGGAGCAAATTTCTTCAATAGGTTTGAACAAGCATTAAGCCACAACTAAAGAAATTCTTCTCTTCAATAAGTAAGATGAAATATGAAGTATACAACAAAAGCAGCTAACTCAAGCTTTGTATCAGGCCCAAAGATGGCATCCGATTTACTTCGTTCTTAAGATAAAAGGACTGCATATATTTATTTGAGTTGACATTGAGCATTAAGTCGAGATTCTCAAATATATTTAGCTAGCTTTAGTCTTCCTTGTTATCAAGGTAGGGGTCACTTATGTCATTTGGATTGACATCAAGCACTAGACTGCCATTTCCAAATATGTTGTTCCTATATTATTTAAGCTGACATTGAGCTTCGAGTCAAGATCCTCAAATATATTCTAAATTTTATCATTTGGGTTAACATTGTGTTGAATGTGAGATCCTCTATTGAATTTTGTACCGCATAGGTACCAAAATTATACTCTATCAATTTGAGCAAAAATGAGCATATCTTCAAGTAAATGACAAACAAGCCAAAGTCAGAGGTTCAACTCTCAGATTTGTCATAATTCAGGAAGTAAAACGGGAGAGTTTTAAGCTAATAATCTTCAATAGGTTAAGTTGGAGAAGCAATAATTTGTTTATAACTCAAGTACATGACAAAAGCATGTCTTGAAGGTCATACTTAATAAGCTCAAATATGGCTGAGTCACTGACAACTCACTTCACTTGGCAAGCCATAAAAACGGTCATAGTGAAGAAGCTCCTATTTTGTCCATCTAATGATAATAGAGGTCTAACTGAAGTTTATCCAGTTTGAGAAGTTAAGTGATATAAATTTTAAAGTTTTCTTAATTGATTATAGTAAGAAAAAAAATTGATGATCCGCACTTACACCCGACAGTTGGAGGGGTTATCAAATTTATGTTGGTAGGACATGATTATGGTTATTCCTAACTTCCCAATAAGTTGAGAAGAATTGAGTAATTGATATCATCAATCCCCACTAGAAGAGGGGTCATCAAATGTAAGTTAGTAGGAGTCAATTTTTAGTTGCTCCTCCCTCTCCCTTACAAGTTATTATGGAAGCCCAACAAAAGCTCCAAGTTGTTCAAAGAAAACATAAGTTGGAAGAAATTATAGAAAATATTTTTAGAAACTCTCTTGTAACACAAGAATACGTTTCTAATTGATCATAAAATTTTCCTCAGGACGGGGCATTTTTTTTAGTTTATTTGGGCGGTTGATACAGTGCTGATGCCGAGATCCCTAAATGCGTTTAATCGGATAATGGGCACCTCATTTGAGATTGACAACAAATTTTTAGATGAGATCTTCAATTACAAGGGTTGACATCATGCCTAACATCGAGATCTCATCCCTTTTGGGTTGACATCATGCGTTAATGCTGAGATCCCAAAATATTTACTTAAGAATTTTGCTATCAAATAAATGTGTGATATGATTTTTCCCTTTGGTTAACTAAGAATTTGAAGGTTCGACTGAAACGACCTCAAGATTTACAAGCTTTAACAAGTTAAGTTGGAAAAATGCAAGTTCTACCCCACCTTAAGTCTATGGCGCAAGTGGGTCAAAAAGGTCAAACTCAATAAGCCCAAAATATGACTAAGTCAGTGACAACTCACTTCACTCAACAAGCCATAAAAATGGTCCTAGTGAAAGAGCAAGCTTTTTTTTTACTCAATAAGTCATAATAACGCCGGCAATAGAAGAGCCCCATCTTGTTAGTATGACGACAGGAGTTGTCTAGTTCCCAAACTCATCAAATTTGATGAGTTCAAGTGATCCAAATGTAGGAGACTTTCTCGATAGATTGATGGATTAAAGTTAAATCCAAAAGACAATCTACACTCAAGAAAATAGCCATGCAGTCAAGCTAAAATATTTCCAACTATACAAGTTCCAAAACCTTGTGATATAAGAAAGAAGACTCCTAAGTCTTTAAGCTTAAGTCGATTAAGTTGAAGAAGCACAAACTCCTTGTAGTTTAAGTCAAAGTTTCAAAAAGATCCTGAAGATCAGACTCAATAAGCGCAAATATGACCGAGTCGCTGACAGCTCTCCTCACTCAACAAGCCATAAAACGATCGTAGTGAAGAAAACCCTATTTTGCTAGTTTGACGACAACAAATTTTGAGCTTCAAGCATATTCAATTTGATAAGTTCAAGCGAACTAGATTAAATAAGTTTTCTCAAATAATCCAAAGGTCAAGGAAAATCAAAGTAATGATCATCGCTCAAGAAAGCATCAAACTGAGCTTGATGATCTGCTCAAATAAAAAAAACCTTACTCTTTCAAATAGTCTAATGAAGCACAAGACACAAATTAAAGAATTCACTTTTTCAATAAGTCCAACAAAACAGTAAGCTAAGGATTGAATAAGTTATCCCATAAGTTCATTCAAGCTTGATGTTGAACTAAGGAAATTAAATCATTAAGTTCGATAAAATACAAAGTTTAGTATTGTTGATTTCTTGCCACTGACTCAACATAAGCTCAAAGGCTAGGTCACTACTATGCATCCTTCAACAAATCCACTAAAGCACAAGGCTAGGATTGAATGTATGCTCACTCACCTGACAAGTCCATAGAGACAATTTAGGTCAATTCCTTCAACAAGTCCATCAAAGCACAAAGCTAGATCCAAAGGTATGCTTATTCACCTGACAAGTTTGCAGAGACAACTCATTGTCAATTCCTTCAACAAGTCCATCAAAGCATAAAGCTAGAACTAAGGGCATGCTCACTTACAAGTCTGCTGAGGCAATTTAGATCAATTCCTTCAACAAGCCCTTCAAAGCACAAAGCTAGGACCGAAGGTACGCTCACTTACCTGACAAGTCTACAGGGACAATTCAAGTCAATTCCTTCAACAAGTCCACTAAAGCACAAAGCTAAGATCGAAGGTATGCTCATTTACCTAACAAGTCCATAGAGATAATTCAGGTTAATTTCTTCATCGAGCACATCAAAATAGTAAATGCAAAGAGAAAAAAACAAGATCAATGTCTGAGCCAAATAAGTGATAGCAATTGAGAAGCGATGTCAACTAGAATTGGTCTACAATGCTATAAGCTTGTATATTTAGCTCAAAATTATATTTTGCATTGACATCCAGTTAACATTCCTAAAAATCTATAAATTGAAATCCTCGGCATGGTATCCAAATAAGTTTTCGGAGATTCATAAGGTCAATTAGTTTCTAACAAACATAATCCACTTCAGGCGTGCACTGTATTTGTTGGGGGACTTTTGTTGACTGTCAAATAAAAATAAAGAATAAAAAAATATAAGATAAAATCCCAATTCATTCCATTTTCTCCCTACTGTTACCATTCCCACACATATTTCACGAAGCATTATATCGATCCGCACTATTTCAAAAACAACAACATCCATTCCCTCTCCAAATCAAACTCGCCCAATCTCCTGCCGGGAATTCGTCGCCTGCGTCCATACCCCTCTCCCAATTTCACCCAAAACCATCGCCTTCGTGACAGAATCCTCGCGATTAGAGCTAATTGAGAAGGCAAGGCCGGATCGCACTATAGAGACCACAAACTCCCATATCCTCGTTTGTTGTTCCACGTTTCTATTTTCCCAGCCTTTGCCAAACAAAGAAGAAACCACATCTTCCTCTTCTTTGCTCCGATTTGCACGCTAAAATAAACCCCAAGCCGTCGCTCATTAATCCGACTTCTTCATGTAGCACGCAACNGCTAAAATAAACCCCAAGCCATCGCTCATTAATCCGACTTCTTCTTGTAGCACGCAACTCATCCAACCGAGCATCCATCCTCACTTCACTTCGCTCAAAACCTTTGTCGTCTCCCCCCCCCCAATGACCGAAGACCGTTCAGATTCACAAAACCCCAACACACGTGATACAATCCAAGTTCGGTGAAACACTAGCGACTCACGCAAGTATACATGTCATATTAGTAATATTTAGTGTAGAGTACCGAATGTCGATCTCACAGAGAACGAGATAAAATCCAATAAAAAAAGTTCTAGTTTACAGTTGTTGGACCCATCTTGAAAATTCAATTCTTTAAAGTTAAATTAAAGTTACTAATCCTAAACAGTTCTGGTGAAAAGTTTCAGTCAAATTGAATCCTATAAACCTAGGCTAAGTGAAGTGACGAATGTTGGTGCCCAATAGGAACAAATGTCTTCCCTAGCTCCCTTCTGGTGGTACTAATCAGGTAAGAAAATTTAACTAGTGAGTTCCCTACATCCAGTGAACTTTCCAATAAAATCATTTCCTACACGCTAGCGCACTAAACAAAGACTAATATTCCTATTCTCCGAAGAAAATTTCCACCATTACACAAGTTAGCAAGCCACATATAATTCACCAGAACCTAGAATTTCTATTCGTCAATTCAGCAGAGAAACAAAAAAAATTAGTTCCTATGCATGCCTTGTAACACAAAATCCACGATTCATTTCATTCAAAACAAACAAATTACAAAGGTTCAAGAAAGGAAAACAAACACAAGAAAGTAGGAAGATGTTCCCTGCTCCTATTCCTCTCCAACACCGCTCAAAAATCTGCTCACAGAATTCTCTCCTACTCTCACTAAATTGCTCCCTCTCCCACACTCAGAAGAAACCTCGCCGAAGAATTTGTCAGCTCTAGAATTGAAGAAGAGAGAGAGAGAGAGAGAGAGCCCTTGTCTCCTTCGTGATTATCCTTTTTATAACACTCACTTCCACCGCTTGATGTTACATCAGACGATTGTGGCTCTCCTCATCAACCGAACTTCTTGGAACTGAATCCGGCGCCAGAATGCCAATTAACGGCGCATATGCACATGCAAGAACTCATGCTATAATGAATGGGTGCCCAAGCGCCCATTGCTTATCGCTTATACAACAGGCACTTTGCTGGAGGACAAGCGCTTTTGCACCCATTACCTGACGCTTAGGCACCCGATTCTTTATCTCTAGATTTGGGATATATGAGTGCCTATGGGCACATTGTCTGGCGTTGTGGTGCCAGGTTCTCAGGTGGATCAAGTGGAATGAAGTTGAGCACCTATGCGCCTAAGCCTGACGCTCTCGGGTGGATAAAAAGGAATGAAGTTGAGAGCCTATGCACCCATAACTTGGCGCCTACGCGCCAGACCCTCTGGAGAGTGCGGATGTTGCAAGGAGTGGGCGTTATGCACCCATTGCCTGGTGCCTAGCGTCAAGCTCTCAGTTCCGCTTCTGTGAATGGCTTTAATTGCGAGGAGTAGTTTCAGAACTCGAAATTCTTTTCATTCTAAATTCACCGGTTATCTACAGATTACACAAAACATATAAAAATATATATATAAAAATGAACAAATAACACGTAATGTTGACAAAAATTAAAACAAGTTATCCCACATAATTTATACATCAAAACCCCTCAAACTTACATATTATTTGCCCTCAAGTGATTTCAAAATCCAACTTTGATTCATTATTATTTGTATAGTAGTAGGGAGCATTAAATGTTTAAATATCAAAATTGTAAATTAGGTGATTACATAACAATTAAGCAAGATTTTCTTTCAAACAAATATATAGAGGTATACCCAAACATCTTAATTTTTAAAAGAAAATAAAGATTCAACTCAAAATAGAAATCTTAAGACATTTAAGCGAGTTTTGACTATTATAAAATTGATACCACCCTAAAATTTTGTTTTCTGAGTAATTATCACCTCAAATTCTAGTTCTCATTTTTATGATTACAAAATTCGTAAATTAAATTAGTGGTTCCTTTAATATTGGAAAAGGAATTGAACAATTTTGATTAGAACCTCACCTCAAGCTTCTCCCCAAAAGTTCTTGCTAAAGTCTTTTCTTTTAAGTATGAACCTTGATTTTATTTTTATCTTCCTAATTTTTTTTCTTTCAAATTTCCCTTTTCTTTCTGTACTGAGGATTACTATATCTAATTTGGCTCTTATGCTGATTTTGAAACCCAACTCTCCTTTGTGAATTAAATTTCTAATGACCCTTCTCACTTACTTAAAAATTATGTGAATTATGAAATGGAACTCAAAATTAATTTTGGCTTTAAGGATTATTAGTTGATTCTTTTATGATTGATTTATTTATTTATTTTATAAGTAATTAAACTTCAAATAAATGTTCAAGAATAGTTAAATAAGTAATCTCTATTCTCTACAATCAATTGGTAAGAGATAATTTTTCACGTTCAAGATTTCCAGAAATACTTGCCACGGTGCCACCAGACCTCTATA
This sequence comes from Phalaenopsis hybrid cultivar, assembly GCA_002079205.1. Classification (NCBI taxonomy): domain Eukaryota; kingdom Viridiplantae; phylum Streptophyta; class Magnoliopsida; order Asparagales; family Orchidaceae; genus Phalaenopsis; species Phalaenopsis hybrid cultivar. Next base: position 325,029 of record JXCR01138881.1, on the reverse strand, counting down.
ATTCCTATTTACCAATTTGAATTAAACTTTTAAAACTGTCTACAAACATTTTAATGTACATATTCAAAGTTAGGTTTTTTTAATTACTTTTTAGGGCACTGTCTACAATCATTTTAATGTACATATTCAAAGTTAGGTTTTTTTAATTACTTTTTAGGGCACAAATTTATACAATCCTACCCTCCCCCAACCCCTTCCCTCCTCCCAAAAAAACTTGGCAATAACTAACAGAAGTTATTTCAATGTAGTACAGAAGAGATACCCAACACAACTCCATAAAAAAATACGCAAGAGAACAAAACATGCATGGAGCACACAAATGTTTTATTAGAACAAATGAAATCAATACATCAGCACAGTTACTTCAGAGTCTCCTTCTTAATGACTTCTTTCATTAAAGGGTTGAGTCTCCTTTGAGGGTCATCCTTCAGTTTATGGTCCTCGTCCAAATGAATTCCATGCATGCACAACGAATGAATAATCCCATTAATATTTGCTATCGTCCAACCAAAGGCTTTCCAAAAGGTCCTCAGAACTCGCATCAACTTTTTTTCATGCAACGCACTAAGTTCAGAAGATATGATTATGGGTAAAGCGAAAGTCTCGCCTAAATAGACACACTTCTAGTGTTTGGGCAAGACTTTTAATTCTAATTCACGAGGTCCTCAACTAATGACATTAAGGATTTGGAAAAGTTAGTGATATCAAGAAGTTCAAACATATCCCTAAACTACTTCTAAAGGTAAAGTTAATTTATACTTAGAGTCTCTATTCTCATCCTCAGTCAGACTTCACTCTATAGGGTCAGCTTCAAAAGTTTCCTGAAATTGGCTTCTAACTAGCCATCTACCAGATCTAGCCTAGAGCAAGAATCATCTCTCGAATTTGAGGGGTGCTTAATTGATTTCAAAATATTAAACGTCACCTATTGATCATTAATCCTCATCATCAATTCCCCAATGTGAATGTCTATCATAGCTCGAACAGTTGCTAGGAAATGTCTGCCTAGAATTATCGGAATCTCCTTATCCTCCATATATAAAACAATAAAGTCCGCGGGTAAGAAAAGCATATCAACTTTCACTAAGACGACCTCTATAACCCTCTTAGGATAAGTAAATGAATGGTCCACCAATTGAATGGTCACAGTGGTGGGCTGAACTTTTTCAAATGCTAACCTCCTAAAGATGAATAAGGGCATGAGGTTAATACTAACACCTAGATCGCATAGGGCTTCCCCAAAACATTTCTCCTATGGCACAGGGAATGGAAACACTATCAGGGTGTCTTTAAGTTTCTGAGGAAGCTTTTTCTAAATAATAGCACCACACTTATCAAAAAGTGGTACAATCTCAAAATCTCTTAGCTTACTTTTCTTATTTAAAATATTCTTCATACTTAATGCAGCTAGACATTTGTTATAAGGCTTTGACAAAGAAAAAATTGATTGTATTTTTCTTAAACATTTCTAAAAAATCTAGAGAATTGTTGATCCAGTTATTATTATTGAAGCCATTGAGGAAATGGTGGAGGTAAACTTTCTACATCAATCCTAGGAGGTGAGGTCGGTCTTCCTAAATCCTTAGAAGGTTTTTCACTAGGCCTTTCGGGCTCAGGGTTGACTTCTACTTCTTCAAGTTCCCTCCTAGTTACTTCCTCCAATTCTCTCTCACTCCTCAACTTAATAGCTTTAACATGTTCGTTACTCTTCTCCTTAGTGTTGACTTCTGTGTTACAATAAAGAATTCCTTGTGGTCTATTACTAAGAGAGTTAGCAATCTGCCCCAGTTGATTCTCTATATTCCTAATAGCTGCAACTTAACTCTGCAGTTGATTCTCCATTTACAACACTATTTCTTCCCAAGGCAACTTCTTATTCTTAAACAGTAGATTTGAGTAAAGTTAATGTACATATTCAAAGTTAGCTTTTTTTAATTACTTTTTAGGGTACAAATTTATACAATCCTACCCTCCCCCCACCCCTTCCCTCCTCCCAAAAAAACTTGGCAATCACTAATAGAAGTTATTTCAATGTAGTACAGAAGAGATACTCAACACAACTCAATAAAAAAAATATGCAAGAGAACAAAACATGCATGGAACACACAAATGTTTTATTAGAACAAATGAAATCAATACATCAACACAGGTACTTCAGAGTCTCCTTCTTAATGACTTCTTTCATCAAAGGGTTGAGTCTCCTTTGAGGGTCATCCTTCAGTTTATGGTCCTCGCCCAAATGAATTCCATGCATGCACAACGAATGAATAATCCCATTAATATTTGCTATCGTCCAACCAAAGGCTTTCCAAAAGGTCCTCAGAACTCGCATCAACTTTTTTTCATGCAACGCACTAAGTTCAGAAGATATGATTATGGGTAAAGCGGAAGTCTCGCCTAAATAGACACACTTCTAATGTTTGGGCAAGACTTTTAATTCTAATTCACGAGGTCCTCAACTGATGACACTAAGGATTTGGAAAAGTTAGTGATATCAAGAAGTTCAAACATATCCCTAAACTACTTCTAAAGGTAAAGTTAATTTATACTTAGAGTCTCTATTCTCATCCTCAGTCAGACTTCACTCTATAGGGTCAGCTTCAAAAGTTTCCTGAAATTGGCTTCTAACTAGCCATCTACCAGATCTAGCCTAAAGCAAGAGTCATCTCTCGAATTTGAGGGGTGCTTAATTGATTGCAAAATATTAAACGTCACCTCTTGATCATTAATCCTCATCATCAATTCCCCAATGTGAATGTCTATCATAGCTCGACCAGTTGCTAGGAAATGTCTGCCTAGAATTATCGGAATCTCCTTATCCTCCATATATAAAACAATAAAGTCCGCTGGTAAGAAAAGCATATCAACTTTCACTAAGACATCCTCTATAACCCTTTTAGGATAAGTAAATGAATGGTCCACCAATTGAATGGTCACAGTGGTGGGCTGAACTTTTTCAAATGCTAACCTCCTAAAGATGAATAAGGGCATGAGGTTAATACTAACACCTAGATCACATAGGGCTTCCCCAAAACATTTCTCCTATGGCACAGGGAATGGAAAAATTATCAGGGTCTTTAAGTTTCTGAGGAAGCTTTTTCTAAATAATAGCACCATACTTCTCAAAAAGTGGTATAATCTCAAAATCTCTTAGCTTACTTTTCTTATTTAAAATATTCTTCATACTTAATGTAGCTAGACATTTGTTATAAGGCTTCGACAAAGAAAAAATTGATTGTATTTTTCTTAAACATTTCTAAAAAATCAAGAGAATTGTTGATCCAGTTATTATTTTTGAAGCCATTCAGGAAATGGTGGAGGTGGACTTTCTACATCAATTCTAGGAGGTGAGGTCGGTCTTCCTAAATCCTTAGAAGGTTTTTCACTGGGCCTTTCGGGCTCAGGGTTGACTTCTACTTCTTCAAGTTCCCTCCTAGTTACTTCCTCCAATTCTCTCTCACTCCTCAACTTAATAGCTTTAACATGTTCGTTACTCTTCTCCTTAGTGTTGACTTCTGTGTTACAATAAAGAATTCCTTGTGGTCTATTACTAAGAGAGTTAGCAATCTGCCCCAGTTGATTCTCTATATTCCTAATAGCTGCAACTTAACTCTGCAGTTGATTCTCCATTTACAACACTATTTCTTCCCAAGGCAACTTCTTATTCTTAAACAGCAGATTTGAGTAAAGTTATGAGGGTAAATCTGCCTAGACTTTGTGCTACCTCGGTTGCTCCAATTCCCACTAGGATTAACTTGACTAGTTCCCCAATGTTGGTTTTTCACACCTTGGTTACTTCTGTTCCAATTGAAATTAGGGCGATTCTTTCAGCCCGGGTTATAGATATTGGAGTAAGGGTTGTTAAATCTATTGTCTAAGGCACTCATGGACTCTATGGGCTACTCACTAGGATCAATTAGTTGTCCATATGAATTCTCTTCTATAATTAAAGATCCTTGCATTGGATTCAAGCTTAATTGATCTAGCATCGTAAAGATAGTCACTATTTGAGTGGTCAAGATAGATAATATGTTTGTATCATGAACATTGACTACTTTCCTAAGATTCACTCTATCCGAAAGCAATTGAAAATTATTCATTATCATCACCTCAATCAATAAATAGGCCTCATCAAAGGGTTTTGAAATCAAGGAACCTCCTGCACCAGCGTCTATGATCGACCTAAGGGATCTTACCAGCCTATTATAAAAAAGTTTGAATGATCAACCAATCAGGTAATGCGTGATGGGGACAGCTCCTAAAAAGCTCCTTAAACCTTTCTCAGGCTTCGTAAATTGATTCTCCATCAAATTGGCTAAAATAGATAATATCGTTGCTAAGTTTGGTTGTTTTAGATGGTGGAAAATACTTCGCTAAAAATTTATAGGTCAATTCATTCCATGTTTTGATAAACNAACTTAACTCTGCAGTTGATTCTCCATTTACAACACTATTTCTTCCCAAGGCAACTTCTTATTCTTAAACAGCAGATTTGAGTAAAGTTATGAGGGTAAATCTGCCTAGACTTTGTGCTACCTCGGTTGCTCCAATTCCCACTAGGATTAACTTGACTAGTTCCCCAATGTTGGTTTTTCACACCTTGGTTACTTCTGTTCCAATTGAAATTAGGGCGATTCTTTCAGCCCGGGTTATAGATATTGGAGTAAGGGTTGTTAAATCTATTGTCTAAGGCACTCATGGACTCTATGGGCTACTCACTAGGATCAATTAGTTGTCCATATGAATTCTCTTCTATAATTGGAGATCCTTGCATTGGATTCAAGCTTAATTGATCTAGCATCGTAAAGATAGTCACTATTTGAGTGGTCAAGATAGATAATATGTCTGTATCATAAACATTGACTACTTTCCTAAGGTTCACTCTATCCGAAAGCAATTGAAAATTATTCATTATCATCACCTCAATCAATAAATAGGCCTCATCAAAGGGTTTTGAAATCAAGGAACCTCCTGCACCAGCGTCTATGATCGACCTAAGGGATCTTACCAGCCTATTATAAAAAAGTTTGAATGATCAACCAATCAGGTAATGCGTGATGGGGACAGCTCCTAAAAAGCTCCTTAAACCTTTCTCAGGCTTCGTAAATTGATTCTCCATCAAATTGGCTAAAATAGATAATATCGTTGCTAAGTTTGGTTGTTTTAGATGGTGGAAAATACTTCGCTAAAAATTTATAGGTCAATTCATTCCATGTTTTGATAAACCAAGGAGCTAAGGAATTAAGCCACATTTTAGCTTTATCCCTCAAAGAGAAAGAGAATAGCTTTAGCCTAATAGCATGGTTGGAGACATCGTTATTGCGAAATTTGATAGACAGTTCTAAAAAGATTGTTAAATGCAATTAGAGCCTTCTGATGGTGTCCCCCTAAACTGACTATTTTGTACCATCTAGATGGTGACGGGTTTCAATTCAAAAGAGTTGACTTCTACGATAGAAACATTAATACTTAAGTGAATCTCGTCTACCGTAGGGTTTGCAAATTCCCTAAGAGGTCTTCGCATGTCATAATATCCATGGGCATTAGGTTCATTCAGAGGCATGCGTGTCATCTCTCATAGTTATTTTTGAATTCTTTTAATTTTTATGTTTTTTTTTAATTGTTCTCCTAACTCAGGGTCGTAGGGTTCAAGATTTGAATGTCCTTAACTACGCATACACCGTTGGATTAACACATGAAATGACCCTAAGTTAGCAAGAATTGTAACAAAGTACACATAAAAGCACACAATAATAGAGTAAGCAATAAGCAAACTTAAATACAAAGTCAAACAAGAAACAAGCAACAAAAATTTTGCAATTAGTAAAAAAAACATGATATAAGCACACAAAATTAACAAGAAACTAACAAGATATTTTTTGGATAATTATGAAAAAGAAAAGAAATAAGAAATAATTTACAAAATAACACAACAAATTTCAATTCGAAGTCCTAAAGGTTCAATTAATTTTTTTCTAATTGGATTTATCTGTCGCTCCCCAGCAACTGCGCTAAAAACTTGATACGATAAAAGTGCGGTTAAGCACTGACGACTGACATAAGTATACATGTCGAAGAATCAGTAGTATTCAATATAAAGTACCAAATGACAATCCCATAGAGAACGAGATAAAATCCAATACGACAGTTGTAGCCTAGAGTTGTTGGACCTAACCTTAAAATTCAATTCTTTGAGTCTGGTGAAAAGTTTCAGTGAAAGAAGTGCCTCTACCTTGAATTGAAGTGATGAGTGTTGGAGTCTAACAAGAACAAATGTCTTCCTCAGCCCCCTTTCAGTGGTACTGAACAGGTAAGAATTTTTTTCTAATGAGTTCCTTGCTTCCAGTGAGTTTTCTAAGAAAATCATTTCCTACACGCTAGCACTAAACAGAGAGTAAAATTCCTATTCTCTTGAATCAGCAAATCCCCGACCAGATGATCCGCTCAGTATGCTTCCACATCACAAAATTCACAAAATGTAACCGAAACAAATGGCCAATTTGTATGTAAATAAAGATTAAAAGGAGAATTTCCGTCATTACACAAGTTAACAAGTCACATATAATTCACCAAAATCCAGTTCCTATGCATGTCTTGTAACAAAAAATCCACAATTTGTTTCAATCAAAACAAAGCAAATTACAAAGGTTCATGAATGGAAAACAAACACAGGAATGTTGGAAGATGTTCCCTGCTCCCGTTCCTCTCAAACATTGCTCACAAATTCGCTCACAAAATTTGCTCCAATTCTCACTAAATCGCTTCCTCTGCCATGCTCAGAAGAAACCTCCCCGAAGAAGAAGTTTTGTTTGCTCTAGAACTGAAAATGCGAGAGCACTCGTCTTCTTCGAGATTATCCTTTTTATACCACTCGTTTCCACTGCTTGATGTTACATCGAAAGACTGTGGCTATTCGTCATCATCTGAGCTGCTTGGAACTGAATCTGATGCCAGAAAGTCAAGTAATGGCGCGTAGGCGCTTGCGGGAACTTGAGCTATATAAGCGCTCATTGCCTATCGCTTAGGCGCCAAATTCTCTGTCGCTAGAATTCGGATATATTGGCGCCTATGTACCCATTGTCTGACGCTTAAGCGCAAAGCTCTCAGGTGAATCAAGGGGAATGAAGTTGGGCGCTAATGCGCTAAGCCCTCTGGAGAGTGTGGATGTTGCAAGGAGTGGATGCCTATGCACCCATTTTCTGGCGCTTAGGCGCTAGGCCCTCAGTTTTGCCTCTGTGAAGAGAAGACTTTAAATGCGAGATTGTTCAGAATTTCAAATTGACCTAGAAAGTTTGCCTCCATGATTCACCCCACATATTTGCCTCCATGATATTCTTAATTTGGCTCAAGCCCATCCTCGTCATTTGCTAGTTATAGCATGAATATTTTGTAGAACTTAGGATAATAAACTTTTACTCTTCCTTGACTCTCCGATAATAAACTTTTACTCTTCCTTGACTCTCCCTCTTGCTTGCCTTATCATAGACCATAGTTTATCATCTAGAAAGATAGTAGAAGTTTAGCCATATAGCATTCAAAAACCTCTATTGTACTATTCATAATTCATGAGAAAGTGTTGTCCAAAATAAACTAAATGCTAACTTTATAGTCACAAAAAATGTGTCTGATATTTGATGCGAGCATCGTTTCCACATGATGCGAGCATCGTTTCCACATGATGCGAGAATTAAACTGATTCACTAGGTTCAATTTTCTTTGGCCGACTTAGCAATTCCAACCTCCAAGGCTGACCAACCCCCTTTGACAGCCTCTTTTCCTTAATTAGCATTAATATTATGGTTAATTTTCTTTGGACTTATACACATGTTATGCTAAAACATGGGAACAACTTTTTGGTTTTTAAATTTTATGCAATTTAAATATTACTTAAGTTTTGTCCCTAAGTGGAAAGTTGTATCCTCTTATCTTAAGAAAACTGACTGTATCTTGATCAAGAATAGGTGGTAGTTCTTACTCGTCATCTTACATGCCATATCTAGCTACCAATATAGTCTTTTACGTATTGTTTCGCTAAATAGCCACTCCCGCCATACTATCTTTCCCCAATACCATTTAAATTTCAGATTAACTAACTGATATTGCCTTACATCATTCTATAATTTTTCCTTGATACTNTAGAAATGGATAAGGTGGCATATCTCGAAGTATGACCCATTTTTCTTCCACACTCCAAAAGTCCTCCCAATTATGCCTCGCAAGGATGAATATCTTTTATTAAAGACCTCTTTTTTATTTCTTGTACGATTGTTGGCTCTCTGAAAATCTAGAATATGATACCTTGTGTTAGGATAGGGTTTAAGGTACCCCCTTTGCATTCGGTAGCCAGCATCCACCAAACAGTACTTCCCTGAAAACTTATAAACTTTAGATGAGCATACAAAAAAAAATATTCCTAAAAGAAACCCCAAAAAAATATTCAAAAGCTTAAAGGATATATAGCGAAAAAGCTTCTATTTATAATGTAAGCTCGTTGATTTTGAACAAAGGGAGTACGACGAGGTCACAAAAAGTCATAAAAGTGATCACCCAAAAGATAAGATGAAAAGAAGCCCTTCCAAAATAAGGTATCAAATGACAACTAACCAATGACACATTGATTTGACATTGAGGAATGAAATTGCCAAGTAGAACACCTAAGTGCTAGAAACAAACTAACAAATTAAAAGAAAACTAGGACCTTCAAGCAGGGCAACTTGTTGTGAAACAAATTGAATGAGAGGTTTCCAGCAGGTTCATTTGGAAAGTTCAAACCTAAAGTTGATGGTCTATTTAGAGTTGTTAAGAAGATCAATGATAAAACAACAACAACAAGCCTTTATCCCAGTAAGTGGGGTCGACTACATGAATCCTTTTTCTCCATTTTGTTCTACTGAGTGTCATATTTTCATTTGATCTAATAGATAAATAGCATTTTTAATAAACATGCCGAAGTCTTTTTAGGTCTACCACCGCCTTTCATAACATAAGTCGAATCTAAAACATCAACTCCCTTGACAGGATCATCAAATGGTCGGCGTTTAATGTGACCAAACCATCTAAGATGAGTGTCTCTAATCTTGTCCACCACTGGGGCAACACCAACCTTATCACGGATATATTCATTTTGCATTTTGTCTCTAAGTGTCAAGCCACTCATCCACTTAAGCATTCTCATCTCAGTAACACTTAACTTTGTTTTGCTATTCTCTTTTAAAGACCAACATTCTCACCACCATCTTATAAATTTTGCTTTCAGTCTAAGTGGTTTTTTTCTATCACGCAATAGGCCTGATGCATTCCTCAACTTCCACCAACCAATTTGAATTCTACAAAATAACATCCCCATCTATATCACCGTCACTTTGAATAATAGACCCGAGATATCTAAAATGATCACACCTTTTAATGATTTGATCTCCATTGTTACAAATCCGCCACCACTACTAAAATTACATTCCATGTATTGAGTTTTAGATCTACTCAAACAAATAACTTTAGACTACAATGTAGACCTCCATAACTCAAATTTATCCTGAACTCTTTCTAGTCTTATATGCAAGAAGATATCATCAGCAAAAAGCTTACACCAAGGTACATCCTCCTGTAAATGTCTGGTAAGAGCATCCATAACTAAAGCAAAAAGACACGGGCTTAAAGCCGATCCCTCATGTAATCCAACAAAAATAGAAAAATACTTGGTCAATCCTCCTTTTGTTCGAACACAAGTAACAACTCTAGTATACATATCTTTAATAATTTGAATATAAGTCATACCAACACCTTTCTCCTCTAAAACTCTCTAAAGGTCTTCTCTTGGAACCTTATCATATGCTTTTTCTAAATCAATAAAAATCACATGTAGATCCTTGTTATTCTCTCTATGCTTCTCCATCAAACATCTCAATAAATGTATAACTTCCATAGTGGACCTACCCGACAAAAATCCAAACTGATTATGGGAAATATTTATATCACGTCTTAACCTATGTTCAATTACCCTCTACAATAATTTTAAAGTATGACACATTAACTTAATTCGTCTATATATTGCACATTCTTGTGCATCCCCTTAATTTTTAAAAATAGTGACCAAAATACTCTTCCTCCACTCATCAAGCACCTTTTTAGTTTTTAAAATAATATTAAAGAGTTTAGTAAGCAAAGAAACTCTCTCCTAAACATTTTCACACTTCAACTGGTCCTACAGATTTTCCACCCTTATTTTTCTTTAAAGACTCTTCAACTTCTCTTTTCCTAATGCGATGGTAAAAAAAATGTTTTATTATTATTAATGATATTAAGATCACTATGATCGGTCGTATTTTCAAAAATTTATTGAAAATTTTATCAAAATAGCTCACCCACCTAAAATGAATATATTTCTCTAAGAAAAGCACTTTTCAATTTTCATCTTTAATGCACTTTACTTGAATTAACTGTCTCTCTATTCATAGTATTTCCGCATCAAGCCATCAATCAGATCCATAAAACTTTCACATTGTTGTTCGGCAACACACGTCTTATTAGGATCAATTGTAACTTCAGTAAAAATTCAGCTCTACAACAGAAAAAAAGAAGGTTTCAAATAAGATTAATGCAGAGCAACTCCTGAACACAATAGCAGTTGGAAACAGTAGTAAAATAATGCTGTAATAAAAGGTCAAGTAAACTGAGCACAGCGAGACGAAAAAGCACCTGGTAGAATCCAACGGAGTTGAAACCAAGACTTAAATTCAGAAGACCAATGGAGCATCCATTCAGTATTCCAAATCCCATTACTGCACTTGGATCAAAAGGCTTGTGTTCAAACAACTTCATCCGCAGTGCAACATGAAGAGAACAAAAAGTTACCAAAAGATGCCAGCTTGTCAAGGTCGTGGCTGCAAATCATATATGGCAATAAAGTAAACTTAAGTCTTAGTTCTAGCATTTCAAGTTGAAATTTGTATTGCTACTCTATGTGAGATGATGACTTAGTTAAGAACTACAGAGTCATGTAAGTCCATCTCAACCTGCTTTAATGTAAGTTAGTTAATGAAAACAAAAAAGAAATAAAGCCATTAGCAGCTCATCACAATACACAAGATCATATTTGATACGACAGAATTTTAGCATAAGAATCTATTTTAAAGCAGCAGTTGTTTTATTGTAGATACATGTATACAACAAATAATCAGAAAATCAATATATCCGCATTGAATAGATGATGTAACCTAGAACACCATGTACAAACGAACTGTAGCCTAGGTTCTGACTTGTTTGCTTGGTAACTCCATAATTTTTTGCTACAAGGTTTTGAAATATCATACAGTGTACGTGAATAAAAGGAAAACAAGTCTAAAGAAAAAAATATGCTATTACAAATAACAATAATACAACCTTACAAGTAATTTTATAAAGCTATAGTTAAAAGTTCAGGTTGTGGATGAATATGAGAAACAACAAACACCAAAATGTCATAAATACAAGCATAATAATCCACAGTTGAAAAGAAATATCACCATTCTTTTCAATGCCAATTGAATGCTGACATGTAGCCACAGTCACCAACAAGCATCAAGAAAATTTAGTATGATTACCTAGCACCATAAAAATTTATGAGCGGATGTCTGCTTATGAGCAGATGTATGCTAAAAGAGTATTATGAAAACTAAGCAAGATTTTTTATTCCAAGAAAAATTGGAGATAAATGTTGCATTAGTCCTTGGATGAGAAAATTAACACAGAAGATTTATGCATGCTACATGAAAGGTAATTTTTCACTCGTGAAGTTAATTAGTTTTGTACGTAAAAAGAAATGCATGAATCTTACCCTTCAGATTATCCTACAGAACATAAGTAATTGATCATTAGCAGTAGCATTCTCTGCTTTCTTCAATAGCCAACTCCCTAGTCAAATTTACAATCCCTTCTTTTAAAAAATTGTATATGCAGTTGAATCTGTAATAACCAAATCTTTTTTAACACCTTCTGAACATATTAACGTTAGCATTATCTGATATTTAATAAATTCTGACATTCATATGATCTGCGGGACATTGGTCAATACTCACCAAATGCGCCCAAAAAGCATTTATTACTTCCACAACATGTCATGAAGTCATTTACATAATGAGACATTTCCAACAACCTTCCATTGCACCACACTTAAATTGATTGTAGCTTCTGATTCTTAAATCAATAAAACAGCAAAAAGCAATTGGCACACCATGAAGGTCTTCTTTATTTATTTTACTTTTTTTTTTTTTTTTACAAGCATGATAAGTCATGTTCAAATACAGGTTTTAGACAATTGGGTTGTTAAATTTCAAAAACCATTGGTTTTTACCCCCTCTTAAGATTCGCAACATTTTAAAGAATCCTTCCACCATTACCACTCAAATAGTAGAAAAACCCTAGCACCCCTAATTTATTGGTTATTAACTAGTTGTTATTGATCCTCTAATGCTCTACCTTTGGAGCTAGCAAAGATAACTTCTATATTGCACAGCCAAAGTAACTCATTAGTCTGCCCAGCACCTTCCTAATCACCTTTTCTTATTTCCAACCATGCATTCCCAATTCTTTTTCTCTTGTTTTGCTATTTCTCCTTCTTTTTGTACTACTACCACTACCATAATGCACACGTACAATTGTATCCTTCATAACACCACCAAGAAAATCATGATGCCAATTTTTATTTCACATAAAAGGCTCCATATCTTAAATTTAATTTCACATGAACATTCACATTATGGTAGCTCATCTTACTGCCCTTACAAATTCATCACCCGTTGTTGCAGTATCAAGGATTCCATTATCCTCTTTTAAAGGATCAAAAGAACTAGACAGCACAGAATGGTATTCCTATACCAGAGATAAACCACCTCTGCCTCAGGAAATCACAACATTCTAAGCTGTGACAGGATTAATAAAATTAACAGTATCTTAAAACTCTTTCTTTTACTCGTAAAAAAAAAAAAAAAACAAACAAACTTTCTTTTTCCAGAAACAAAACAAGAAAAAAAAAAGCATGCAATAAGATGAACCACCTCAATCAATTGGAAATGAACATATGCCACAGTGCAATCAAACATATAAAAAACACCAATGCAGTTAATTCGCAGCTATTACAATAGGTGTAAACCCATAATCTAAGATCACTCACCGAATGAAAATCCGAGGGAACTAATAAGTGCCTTGTTGCAGATCACAATTGACACCGAAGAGACCACAGATAGCGATAAAGCACCTACCGTGCCAAGCTGAAATCGCTGGCTCTCGCCCATCTCCGCTTCCAGATCTCCAACGCCTCACCCCTGCAATCTAAAACACTCCATTATGATAATCTCCAAACAAAACCATAACATTCAAAATATCGAATCAGAAATCACTAACAAAAACTAATCCTACCTCATTCAAAACAAAGCGCAAGTCCATTGCGCACCAGAATTGTAAATCTTAGAAAGGATTCCGCCATTTCGAAAGTCCTAGATCTGATCAGGTTCGGAGAGGGGAGAAGAAAACTGCCTTCTTTCTCGAGGTTCAAGAATGAGAATTCTCTTGTTGTTCTTCTCACAATGTTTCCTTCCCCACCGCACTTAAAACAAATTTCTTCGATTTGAAGCGATTCATAGGAAGAACAGAGGTTGGCAAAGATATCTGACAGTGAAGCAAACAACCTCGACACTGCCCCTCTATTTTTTTATTCTTCCTCTGATCCCATATTTATTGTTTTTCTTTTTTTATGCCGATGTATTGTCGGTGGCATTCAGACCATGGATGACTCTCGATTTCGGGCACTTATTACTATTATTTTTTTAGGGTTTTTAGATATAATGCACCCAAAATCAAAATATTGCTTATTACATATCCGGCAAACAAACAGCTACTTACATGGAAGCACCCAAAACTTAAAAAATCCCAAAAAGAGCACTCTCTAACGCTCGTCTCTTCTTTCTAACCCTCAGGTAGGGCTGTCAAAATGGCTCGTTGTTCGCACGCAAACTACTCGTGTTCGGCTCCCTAAGAAGCTCGTATTCGGCTCGTTCTCTAAGTTAACTAGCCAAACACGAATAACACAAACCAAGATTTATTCGTTCGTGTTCGACTCGTTTTGCCTCAAAATACAACTCAATTAAATTCATAACCTTTAGTCAATTATAAATCTTTATAATCTTTAGTCAATTTTATTTATTATTGTTATTATTATTATTATTATATATATA